>PVIA01004155.1:0-146733 GCA_004024845.1 Tonatia bakeri
GCCATTCCCTTCTGGCTTGAAGTGTTTCCATTGAGAAATCAGCTGTTAGCCTTATTGGGGCTCCCTTGTATGTTACTTCCTTTTTCTCCCTTGCTGCCTTTAATATTCTTTCTTTGTCTTGAAATTTTGCCATTTTAATTATGATGTGTCTTGAGGTGGGCCTCTTTGGGTTCCTCTTGATTGGAACTCTTTGTGTTTCCTGATTTGTGTGACTTTTTCTCTGATCAAATTGGGGAAGTTTTCCTTCATTACTTTGTGAAGTATGTTTTCTATCCCTTGCTCATCTTCTTCTCCTTCTGGAATCCCTATTATATGGATATTATTACGTTTCATATTGTCTTGCATTTATCTTAATCCCTCCTCATTTTTTCTGAGCCTCTTTTCCTTTTCTTGTTCTTTCTGGATGTTTTTTTTCTACTTTGTCCTCCAATTCGCTGATCTGATCTTCTGCATCATCAATCCTGCTTTTCATTCCGTCTACTGTGTTCTTCAGTTCAGAAATTGTATTCTTCATTTCCTCTTGGTCTTTGTTGATAGTTTCTGTTTCCTTTTTCATATTGATATAGTTTGCAGTGAGATCAATGTAGCTTCCTTGTAGTTTCTGGAAGCTCATTGTGATTTCGTTGAACTTCCTTATAATCATTGTTTTGAACTCAATATCTGATAGTTGAGTTGCCTCTATTTCATTTAGCATTCCTTCTGGGGCTTCCTCCTTTCCCTTCATTTGCGGATTGTTTCTTTGTTTTCTCATTGTTCCTGAAACTCTTCTTCTTAACCTCTGTTTCTTAACTTGATCTGTTCTGGTTCCTTGTGTTTATGGTGTGAACTTCTGTGGTAGAATACCTGTGAGATTCAGTGGTGTAGCCTCTTTTGGGTATCCTGGTATTCACAGCTTCCCCCTACTTCTTCCCGGAATGTTCGTGGGTGCCCACAACTGCTGCGTTTCTGCTTCCCAAACCTTGTCTGAGGATGGGGCGGCAACTCTGCTCTCCTGGGTGCCCAGAGACAGATTTTGCAGACACCTTGATTTTGGACTCCTGGCCTCCAAAACTCCATCAGTTCTGATTTTACAGAAAATTAAAGCAATGGAAATATCAATTATCACATATATAAAACTAGAAAATTGAGATGCATCTATAATCTATGATAATCCTTGCAAGCTTTTTAAAAAATAAAAATGTACAGATCAATCTGTAACACATATATATGTGTATATGTGTATATATGTGTGTATATATGTATATATATATATAATACATAATTTATTTATTTATGAGGCAGAGCCCCAAAAGAACCAATGGTGCAGAAGAAGTGTGAAATGTATGTTTCTTTATATATTTTGATTCCATGATAATTTAAATAGTATATGAATTGTCATATTTATTGTATTTATATTACATTTTAAATAGTATCAAATTAAGAACATATTTCTTAAAAAGCTTGAAGTGATGAAATAGAGAAATCTGGAATGCATTTAATAAAAGGATATAGATAAAGTCTTTTTGCATTTATCAACCTTAATATTATTATTTTTTAAAGTCTTGGTTTGGACAATTACACCAAGAGTTTTCTGAAATCACTTCCTTATAGCTGATCTCTATGAATATCAGGTGGTGGAGCAAAGTTTCAATGTACATTTTGTGATCTGATTCCCAATTCACATAAGAGATCTATTTCTTCTCTCTGGGTATAGTTTCTTTAGCACTGATACAAAATAAATTCATCACATCACAATATAATCTATATTAAATAGTTTCTGTATTCATCAAATATCTGCACATGGTGATTTTATTAAAAATCCACATTATTACTTGAACAATCATTAAAATAAAAAAAATTCACATTATTGCTTTGCACTGAATATTGCATTAGTAGCTTTAAGACCCCATTTTAAGGGCAGAAAACGTTGCTAAAATTTATCATTACCCCTCTTCCTAAATGTTATGAAAGTTTTACACTATCAGTTATATTTTATGTTGTGCATGTACAGCTGACTCTCTTAACTCAAGCTGTGACTGATTCCTATCATATAGATACCACTTCCCTGCATAAATGCTTCTATCACCTCATACTCATACCTATCACCTCATAATTGAATTATCACCTGCCTCAGTAATTTGCTTCCCTTTCTTTTATGATGGTGTTCTTCTCTTAATTGTTAGTCATCACTTCAGTTTCCAATGCTAAAAATCCTGAAGCTATCCTTGACATCTTTTTCTCCTTTGTTGTATGTACCTGATCAATAGTTAAGACCTATCATTTAAAAAAGAAGAAGAAGAAACAAACTTCTGGATTCTCTCCCTTTCTTCCTCCACAGACATCACCAAAACTTAGGACTTTTCTTCTTCACGTGTGTACTGCATTCCTAGAGGATTTCAGATCTCAACAGCAATCCCCTCTCCTCCCACTCCAATTCATTATGCATCTCACTCTTGTACCCAACTTAAAATTCCAAAATATCATGTTACACTTCTAAGTACATCTTATTTTTAAGATCCTCATAACATAATCCTATTTATTCATCCATTGCTATTATAAGCTGTTTCCTAACATGCGTTTACATCTGTAGGTAAGACCTTTATGATTGGCTTCTGGCTACCTTTCAGAACTTTCCAGTGACTTCTTATAAATAGCTAATACTTCAGTCATATGTATCTGTGTGTGTGTGTATATTCCTCCAGTTTTCTAAATGTGCCACACGTTCTTACCTATTCATTTATTTGCATATACTACTGCTTCTGTCTAGAGTGCTGAAAATGAACAAATGAAGAGAATATGCACAAATGAAAGAATAGAACTCCAGAAAAAGAATTAAATGAAATGGAGATAAACAACCTATCAGACACACAGTTTAAAACACTGGTTATCAGGATGCTCCAGGAACTCATTGGGTACTTTAACAGCATAAAAGAGACTCAGAGAGAAATGAAGGTTGCATTAAGTGAAATATAGAAAAATCCACAGGAAACCAAAAGTGGAGGGGATGAAGCCGAGAATCAAATCAACAACTTGGAACATGAAGAAGAAAAAAGTATTGAGTTAGGATAGTAGGAAGAACAAAGAGTTAAAAAAAATAAAAGCAAAGATAGGCTGAGGAATGAGTCCAGGGGCTCAAGCAAATGTCAGTTCTCTCTCTTCCACACCCTGCCTCCCAATGTTTACCCACTGCATTTCTCTGTGCACTGATTTCATTCTGAAGAAAGCTTTTCTAGTTTCTTGGAAAAGGTGATTGTTGGCTCTTCCAAGTCCTTCCACCCACAGTTAGGATGGAGGAAGGCAAGCAAGAGATAATTGGGGAGATTAATGGAAAGTATGCCTGCAAAGCCCCAGGAAGGAACCCGTTTGAAAAGCTTTGTGTCATATACCCAATTGTGAGTACATCGCTGTGCTTGGTCAGTACGGGGTCACACGCTGACCCCAAATAAGGCATTCTGCATGAACAACAGCTTACAGCCACTGGGCAGTGAATATACGATTTGAGGACATATCATGCATGTGAAATCAGAGACATACTCTAATATTCATATTTTATATTTTTAATACTAATTCCACAGTAGGGTGAGTTGACTCTGGAGTAGCTTTGTGAAATAAACTGCTATTTCTTTTGCCTTTTAACATTGGACAGTTTTATACCTGAAGAACTGGTTAATGAAAATTACATAAGACTGACACTGATGAGTCCCTGGAACTGCTGTCATTTTGTGGGACCAAGTTCACCAAGGGTTCATCCTGCAGACTGAAGTTCTAGGCTGGGGAGAAGGAAAAGAGAAACAGTGTCTCCGTAGAACCTGAAGCTAGTGACCGTGACTATTTAATCAATGAAGTACTGTACATACAGTACTTAAATGTGCCGGGCTCTATTCTAAGTGCTCAGTATATGTTAATTCATCGAATCCTACAACAACCCTATGAACTAAGTCTTATTTTTAATCCCGTTCTATAGATGAGGAAACTAAAGCATGGGGAAGCTGAGAAACGTGCCCAAGATCACTTGCCTAATAAGGAACAGAACTGAGACTTAAACCAAAGCCTTTTGTCTTCAGAACCATGTTTGTAATCACCAGACTCGTTGGTTCAACAAATCAGAGAGAGAGGAAGGCAGCACATCCTGTACTGCTCCGCACTGCTCCTTCTCACCCGCCAGAGTTGTCTTAAATTCTGGTTTTTGAAAATCCGCATTTGAGGGGCTCTGTAAAACTACTGAATTGCACTTTAAAAAGCAATTCAATTGTCTCAAAAATGGTTTTAGAATAGGGACACAAAATTGATACATTGTATTTTAACATGTTGGAGACCATCAAAATATTAGCCAGTTCTCACCGATTAGCTTGACGTTGCCCAGACCTTGGAATGAAATTTCTCCTGCTATTTGTGTGCATATAATTGAACTTCTTTTAAATGTGACATAAATTATGGAGCTTCTCAGTTTGCATTGGTCTTTTCAAAATATTTGGTCTGTGTATGTTTGAGTATATTAGTATATCTTCACAATACTCAACGAAATGCATGGCAAAGCTTAGGCTATTTGCATATGTTCATATCTCAGTCTTTCATAACCAGTTTCTTTTAATAAAAGTCAAATAAGGGTTTCCCCATAACACCACAAAACTTAAGAGTCGTTGACGATCTCCTCTCTCTGAGATACCACACAAGAAACCAATAAACTAAGAACTTTAAGTGAGAAGTTTAGAATTCCTGATGAGATGGAAAAGGAGGAGAAGGTTTATGCCATACATCACATAGAAAATGGCTTGGGACCCCTGTGTAACCTTTTTCTTTTCAAAGTCTCTTTTGCCCCCCTCCCATTATGTATGAGGTATGCTGGGAGGCAGAGGAGACAAGGTAGCCCATGTGCTAGGATGGTGTCCCAGCACCCTGGGCTTCAGTATTTGCCTCTTGGCTTCCCCCTGGGCTTTGGAATTCCTCTTTCTCTCTCGTTGTAGAGGACAGTTCAGTTCCTCGCTAGGTCCTTTCTCCAAATGCTTATCTTCAACCCTGTGTTCAGCATATAGAAAACCTTTCCGTTACTAAGGCCTGCTTACCTTAGAGAGCTACATGGGTTTATCAAAAAATAAAAAATAAAAAAAAAAGGGCATTTCCTCTTGCACTTTTTCCTCTTAATTTGTATCCGGTACTCTTCTTATTACAGAAGCCTGCCAGTGCTGTTCTGGAACAGCTGTGGGGTTTCACTGCCCGCCGCCAAGAAGCGTGACTCCAGTGCAAGAGTTTGGTGAAAAAGAAAAAGGGTTGTTTCTTTAAAGGTTGTACAGATTTGGAATAATGGCAGATTTCTGCTGATAAGTCCCACTCCCTTTTAAAACACCCCAAAACACATAATGCTGCCTCCCTTTGCCAAACCAGGCCAGTTTCAGAATACGCCACTCGGAGGTAGGATCTTTCAGAAAAGTAGAAGTCTGCAGCTCTGCATTCCCGGTCACAGTTCAGCTCCAAGCATCCCTCGTGGATCCGGGTGGCCAGGCAGGTCCCCCGCAGCTCCATCTGCTCTGCTGCGGTCTTCTCAGGTCAGACCTCCTCCCTCACTGCCCTCCTCGGGGCTCTCTCCCTGACTTTCAGACCTTCCCACGGACCTGCTCTTTCACTGTCAAACCTCGTGGCTCTCTCTCCTCTCTTTTAGCCTCCCCTCATTTAAATCTTCAGCTGGACCTTTCTGTGTGACCTCGTATCTAGCCCTTCCTATGGCGTGTTAGTGCCTTCCATTTTTGTCAGTTCCCCAGTGTCTCTTAACTTGTTTTGGCTGCCATGTTGAGTCAGGGCAGGAGTTCCGAGTGACACAGGGGCACCCGGGGTGGGCATTTGCCCCTTGTCTCTCACGCAGGCACTGTGTGAGCACCCCTCCCACCCGCTCCATGTCACCAGTCCCTGAAGGTTCTGGGAGTCAGGAAGGCATGGCTATTAACTTGCCATTGCTATGCAGTGTATCTTAAATGCCCTATCATCCACTCTTCCCTCCCCCCAATCAATAATTGTGGAGGTTATACTCTGTACCCCATTACATTCTCATACCAGAAAAATAAATTGGTCATGATTGTGCCTTAAACTGTTAATTATGATTCTCTCTCCCAAAATATATACTTTTTAACATAACTCAAGAAAAAATATTTAAAAAATTAAAGTCCTTTAAAAGCAAACATTAAATTCCACTAAAATGGTATATGCACATTATATCTATATCAAAGTGTTCAAACAACTAGAAATAATACTTAATTTTTTTTTCTTTTTTAAAAGATTTTATTTATTTATTTTTAGAGAAGGGAAAGGAGGAAGAAAGAGGGAGAAAACATCAATGTGTGGTGGCCTCTTTGGCACCCCTACTGGGACCTGGCCTGCAACCCAGGCATATGCCCTGACTAGGAATTGAATCAGTGACCCTTTGGCTCAAAGGCCAGTGCTCAATCCACTGAGCCACACCAACCAGGGCTTAAATTTTCTTTTAAGTAAGGGAGGAAGCCCAGACCCTGTTCATTTCCCCCATGGAAGACTGATATACTGATTATGTGGCCACCTACTCTTCCTGTATGCCAAAGCTCCAGAATGTCACTGGGCACACACTAGGACACAAAGTGAGACACACTCTCTGGGCTCGATAGCTATCAAATCCTCATTAAATGCCAATTACATTCCTTTGTACCAGCTAATAGTCTAATATTTTATTAATACCTCATCTTATTTAGTAAAGAGTAAAATATGAGACAAATCTCAATTGCTTATCTCTGTAAATATCCAGTTATTTTATTCAATATACATAACAGTAAGCAGCAAAATAAATAAATAGATCTCAGATGTACCAACTAAGAAAATTAGTTGGTGTCAGAGTAACAAAATACTTCTTAATGTTTTTGACTTTCATAACAATCTTAGAAATACAAGTCCAGAGTTGTTTTTAATCACAGACCACTCTAGACAACACTGATACTGCATTTTACTATGGGTATCCAACTATATAGCTCTATGTTTATTTTTTTAAATTACATTGAATTATAAACCCTGTAGATTAAAATATTTTTATTTATTATCTTTAAAGTAACATTTATAATAATGGCAAGTTTCCTTCTGAATCTTTGAACATTTCGTAGTTTTTTAAATCCCATTTTCTGGGATTTTTCTGTTCCATTTCCCTTTAATGCTTATCCCCACCCCCACCTCCCGACATGAGTGTGTATATGTGCGTGCACACAGAAATCAAATTGTTTTTTCTGGGAGAGTGAATTTGACAGTCCCAACAGGAACATTTAAAGGGTATTTTGAGATTCAAAATAGGTAAAAAGTGTATAGCACACGTACTTTAAGATGATTCCACAGAGATGTCTGGGCTTAAGGAATGCTTCCAAGGACACTAAAAAAGAAGTTGTTTTTGTTACATTCCAGTGGCATATGAATTCATACTTCCCTTCTCTTTTTCCAGGGCCTAGGACTACAATTAAAGGGGCCTGATGTTGATGATAAAAATAATAAAAATCAGAGGCTAGAGAACTTATCCTGTCTTTCAGTGTTCTGGATCTTATATTTGAAGTCATATTGAAAAATCCTATTCCTGAAATGCTTCAGTTTTATATTATATACATAGGATATTTTTTTCATTCTAATTTATTCAATATTTCATGTGTCTACTTACTCATGCTTTAAATAATTACTGACCACCACTTCTGTGCCAAGTACTTCTAAGTCCTTTAAACTGATAATTAAAATACAACACCAAACTCTAAGGAGGTGTGAGTCTGGTGCGGAAGCTTGCATTCTGAGTGTTTGCAGTGACTGCTGGTCCCTGCAATTACTGCTACAAAAGGGCTTTAAAAACCACGCAATCTTAGCAGGCAGTGTTGGAAATGACCACCAGGGTGTATCTAGTTTAGTTTTCATGAATGGGATGATCAGATTAAAAAAAAAAAAAAGTAACTCATCTCTGATTTGGATTAAAACCTGGGACATCTGTGTAGTTTACACCAGTGGGAAAATTACTAAACCCCAATCCCTGCCCTTTTTGCTCCATAGCCAAACACAATTCGTAGGCTGATCAGAGACCTGTGTTAAAGATTTGTGCTAAGATTTTCAAGCTATATTGCACTTCAAAGTTGGGTCAAGATGTTCAATAAATTGATTGTTCTAGAACTCTGCCATAACATGTGGCTTTTATCCTGCAGTGGGGAAAACCTGTAACTTGAGAGACAGCGGCAGGCCTTTGAAGTTTCATGAAACGGTTGTGTTTTCCTCTCTGTTCAGTGGAGAGGGTAGGGTGCATCTGGCTCATCTAATTTAGACACTTAAAAGCCAGTTCCCAGTTCTGCTTTTCAAAACCATCTGAGCTGCTTTTATTCTCCAAACCCAAGGGCCCTCAGTGAAATCAGGGGGGTTGGCAGGAAATATCTGAAGAAGTGAGGTTAGCTTGTTGTTGGCGAGACTTTTTTTTTTTTTTTCTGAGACCTGGGCAAGGGAAAAGCAGCTTCCTCAGGAGATTTTTACAGAGATAAAAAAGACATTTCAAAGCATGGGGAAAGGGAAACATTTCCCCTTCCCTTCTTTGGTTCCTTTGGTTTGTTGAATAATCAAAGCCACAAGAAACAGATTGGCAAGAGAAATTCAAATTTAATTTTGTGTGCACAGGAACCCCCACATATTTACATGAGAGAGTCAGAGACAAAAAGGGAAGATGAAGTACATATGACATTCTGAGCCGAGGGAGTAAGGCACCTTGGGGCATCGGAGGGTCATTGCAGATATTTAGTTATTAGTAGTTTGCCCTGCCATATAGATATATCAAAAAGTTATCTTTGCTATCTTATTTTGAACAAGTTCCCTAATTCAAATTTCTCTGGGTAGTTGGGAGGTGGAGGGTGCTCGAGCTTCTCTTGAGCTTACAGGGTTGTGGTTGCCTTTAGCTCAAAATAATCTTCAGAGACATGTTTTAGGTGACTCACCCTGAAGTAACACAGGAGTCTTTGGTGGAATTTGTGGGATGTGTTATAAGATATGACATGTTAAATATTCTTTTTTAAAATGATATAAAAACCATTGCATATTTAAATACATTTTCTTTCAGTTTGAACCGACCTTTATAGTAATAAAAACATAAATGACTTAAGACACAATTTCTATTTTCTTGTATACAGGAGATTGTTTGGGGACAAAATTGAATATACATTTTGTTTTCATCCTTCGATTTCAGAAAATAGGGATATGTTAGAGGCTCACACTGGTAAACTGCAAACTCAAACACTGTTTGATTAATCACGTTTTTCTAAAATAGGACTTGAGCCTTGGTGAAGTGAAAAGAAATAAAGCTTTATACAAGGTGAATACATCAGGCAATCTGGTACTAGGAATAAGGTTCAAATGCCCTCTTGTGAACCACTAGCTCCTCAAATTCTTTTATGCCACGGTAACAGTTTTCCAGCCAATAGTGTGTAAGTATTTTTAGACACTGCAGAGTCAGGTAAATTCTATTGACTACAGATAAAAGTCTGTCTGCCATTAGTTCAGTGAAGGGTAAGATCTTCATTAGTCATTAAAACAAAATTCTCTAGTTAAATAAGTGGTTATTCCATGCATGTGATTATTTTATATTTATGATGCCAAAATAAATCCCAGGTGTATCTATACAGTTGATATAAATTAGAGAACTATTAACTCTCTATCATATTTGATCACTACCAGGAGATTTATGTACTGTGAAGTAATGAAATCATTGCCCATTCCAGACCATATCTAATCTTGCATTTATAAAAAAACTAGGGCCTTTAAGTTTTTATAAGTTCTAGGCTTCATAAAATCTGAAGCCACTTATGATGAATATAGCTCAGTGGTTTTCAAAGTGTGGTCCCTGATCAGCAGCATCAGCATGACTTAGGAACCTGTTAGAATGTAAGTTTTCAAACTCTAACTCTAAATGACTAAATCAGAAATTTTTGAAGTAGGGGAAGCAGCAATCTGAATTTTAACAACCTTCCAGGTGATTCTGATGCAGGTGAAGGGTAATAAGTGATGGGAAATAAAACTCAGCTAGATTTCTCGGTGCTCCTGCAAAACCCACTAGCTTTCCCAGATGTGGACGTTCATGCAATACAGATACTCCTCAGTTTACGATGGCATTGCATCCCAATGAACCCACCGTAGGCCGAAAATATCGTAAGGTGAAATGCATTTAATATACCTAACCTACTGAACATCATGGATTAGCCTAGCCTACCTTAAATGTGTCAGAAGACTTACATTAGTCTTCAGTTGGGCAATTATCTTGCATTTTATCTCGGGTATTTGTCTTCCTCTTTTCATTAGAAGCAAGAGACACAGGTGGGCATTTTGTAGACATGATGAGATACAAAAACAAAAAACACAATATCCAAAAGACGCAACAAAGTACACTGTAGGCTATTGGCCGTTTGCTCTCTTCATCACATAGCTGCTGGGGAGCTGCGGTTCACTGCTGCTGCCTGGAATCACGGGAGAGTGTTGTACTTACTACATATTACTGGCCTGGGCCAGGGTCAAAATTCAAAACTTGAAACACTGGTTTCTTCTGAATGTGTATTGCTTTCATATCATTGTAAAGTCAAACAAAAAAAAAGTAAGTCAAACCATTTATATAAATAGAGGGAATGTCTGCTTTTTATTTCCATCAGAATTGTTTCATTCTTCACATACCATAGGAATTAGATCTGTAGCCATTAGTCTAGTAAATTGCTCTGATGTCAAAAATAATAAAACTTTTGCATATCTTCCCAAGGGCTAAATGGTGACAGCCTGAAACAGGCCCCTGAGGTAAGCCTTAGGGTACTGGGAGGACTGAGGGCTATCTTCCAGGTATTCATATATCAGGGAGAATGAAGCCCCAGACTCTGGAGATATTTTAGGTCACAAAAGCTGAGACACTGGGAGTATTTGAAGCTCCTGGAGAGATTTATTTCTATATCAAAGGGCTGAAATAAACTATCAGGCTCACTTTGTTTCCAAGAACACAGTTCTGGAAAGGAAGTAACATGCTTCCTCCTTTCCCATTTTTAAGTAGAGAAACATTTTTCCTCACCTACCATCTCTGGAGTGTCTAGCTACTGTCAATTGATGGTCTTGGTGCCAATTCAGCACCAACAGGATTCCCCAATTTGGGGAGAGGTGAAGAAGAAAACTTCATTTGGTTCCAAACAGCTCAATTGTGATAACAGCATTGCTGTGGGACAGCTCTGGGGACAGAGGCCTCTATGGCTAACCAGCTCTGCTTTGCTCCTTACTGGTCTGCTTTGGAGTGCACTGCTCTGTTCTGTATTCTGGTCTGCTCCATTGTGTGCAAGTCTGCTCTGGCCTGTGCTAGTTGCTCTAGCACAACATACTCCGGTGTTTCAGCCCAGCCAGGGACATGCAGTCCACAGTCCTCAATAGAAAGGGAAAGTGCCCTCCCTGGAGCTGACTTATATAGACAGAGGTCTCTGCCCCTGGCCCCAGTTGGTTTGTCCTCCTGCAAATGAGGACTCCAAATCCTTGCAGTTGGATTGCTCCAAATGGCACTGTCTTGATTGGTCAGAATGGAGCTGCTCTGATTGATTATGAAGAAATTGAGGGGGATTTAGCTGTGCAGCTCCAACTGGATTAGGAAATCCTCAGTCCTATTGGCTGAAATAGGATTCCAGGAACTCCTTTATCAGGACGGGCTCGGATGGCAAAAACACAGTGCAAGAAGGAAGTTCAGTGTAGGCAGGTAGTTCAGTGCAAGCTTCTCTCTGAAGTGCAGTTAGTGTGAGAGACCACTGTGTAGAAATGACTGCTGGGCTCTGTTTTTTAAAATGTAGCCCAGTTAACCACCAGGAATTGGTGTCTTCTTTGTATCTATAATACCCATGTAGGAAAATTGACCCGGCTATCATAATGTTGCCGTACCATTGAGGACTAGGTGGAACTGGGGAGGACATATTTACTATTTACTGTGAGGAATTCTTGTTAAGAATATTTTGTGAACACGTTTATGATAAAATTATACAGAAAAATATTAAAAACCTAACAATAATACATATGATGGGAGAACCCTCCCCCCAGAAAAAACAAAATTAGCTTCTGGAGGGTGGGCCCATTATAGTACCAGCTTTCCACAGTAGGTGAGTGTTCTAGGAATCCACCTGTATCAGTGCACCAGCTGGTGATCTTGTGAGAGGCTGCGTTCAGCTTCAGTGAATTTTTTTGAAGATTCTTTCTGTGTGTTTGCCCATTTTATGATGTGTGATTTATGAGTGTTCAGCAGTTTTTTAGAAAAACAGCACAACCCCTGTGTCCCACCTTCCCTATTCATCTGATCTTTCCCAGAGAGACATTATTTTTGTTGCCCTGGATGAAAAAAGTCCTCAAAGGGAAATGTTTTGCTGATGTGGAAGACATGAAACAAAAAATGGCAGAAGACCTCAAAAAGAGGTCTCAAAAAAAGACCTCAAAATCAACGAGTTCAAAACTGTTTTGAGCAGTGGACAAAACATCTCAATAGGTGCACTGCAACAAATACAGAGTGCTTTGAAGGTGACTGAGGTTTAAATATGTAAGAATAAATACCCAATTTTTTATAAATTCCATCTTGTGGGGTCCCCCTTTATAATTCACTTAAGAACTTTTTTCTCAATTTCTTTATCTTAGGCCCTATATTATGACTTAATAATTGTTCTTCCTCTCTTCCAAATAAATTTCATAGTGTTTCAAAATAATAAGTCTATGCTGGTGGTCCTAGGCCAGAACTCATAACATCTCAGAAAATTAAGTTTATATGATATATAACTCAAAAACAAGGACACATAACATTTACAAACTAGGCACCAAATAAAAATAAATAACCGTATTTTTGGATAGACTCAGAAATATTTCTTCCACTACAGTCCTCCGCTCTACCAACTGAGCTATCGAAGGCCCCGCTAGAAATATTTCTGACATATACTAGAGTCACCATTATCTCCATGTAAACTAAAGCATATTATGAACTATTTTCTGGATACTTCCAGAATCATTTAGAAATATTTTACCCTTTCCTCACAATGTATTTATGAAGTTTTTTTTCCCTGTTTCATTTCCTCCTAGTGTTTTATAAAACTGTACTGCAATCTTTGGGGCTAGGAGGGTTCAGTAAAGAAAGTCAGGATTTACACTCTGCCCTGAGGCTATGTTTTAGGGTTGCTCCATTTCCCCCTGCATTGGAGCCTGTAATTCTGATATCTCTCATTTTCATTCCCCAAAATTGCTATCTCTGACATGAAAGCCAGGATGATGTCCCCTATGCAAGAGATATTGAACCATATCTGCAACATGTCTTTTGCCATGTGACACAATCACAGGCTTCAGGGATTTGAATGTAGGTGTCTTTGACTGGACTTTGGTCTGTGTATTGTAGGGATGTTGGGAGTATTAGATTCTGTTCTCTGAGTTCTAGGCAAAAACAATAGGACTTTGCCAAAGGCTTTGCTTTTCATCGAAAAGCTATGAAACATAGTGCATTAACTTGACCTTTTGCTCCTGCTTTGATATGAATTAAGGAGATACAGAAGCCTTGAAGTCCCCCGTCTCTGTCTGAGCTCACACATGTTTGGGAGCCAGTCTAGTCCAATCTAGTCACAAAAGGCATGTGTTATTCCCAGAAGCAAGCAACCTATTCAGGGGCATTACTAGATAGAATTTATCTGTAGTCCGCTACTTCACTGGTTTAAATTTCCTTTAAAAATTTGGGTAAAGGCTTCCTTGCATAAGCATAAGCAAAAACATTCAAATGATTGGTCCTTTCTTGAAAAATGGCAGGGCCAGTCCTCAAAAGAGATTCAATTTTACCTCTAGAATGTGGGGATGGTTTAAGATCATTTCTTTGTCTCCCATGGTGGTTTTCCTACTCTTAAGGAGGTAAGATCTAGTCTCTACATCTTGCATGAGGAACACTGTGCTGGAAACGGTAATGTAGCAGTTGGGCTCCATTACAAATATGGCTAATGTTTTCTAGGATGCACACCCTGTCTGGGCAGCCACTCCAGGATTTTAGAATCATGGAGAACTCTAGAGATGAAGGTACTTTACAGGAGATATGACTCAGTCCCATCATTTTTACAGATGATTTGAAATTGAGACACAAGAAGTTAAGTAGCTTTCCAAAAATCTTGTGAGTAGAATCTACAGAGTTAGTGCTAGTTCCAGTTTTCTTGACTCTTCTTTACATTCTGTTTTTCAGCATGACATACTGCCTGTATAGATGGGACATCTCCTGTGAATTCTATCTGTTCAATTGTATTTCAACCTATTTGATGTTCCCTGGATTGAGGCTGTTAAATAAGTTAAACAAGGGATCTTCTTGACAAGTGCTTTGGGCAAACAGATGACAGGACCAAGGGAGACCAGCTGAAGCTGATAGTTATTTATACCTTCAAGATGCTTCTAACCCCACCTTCTTTTGGAGGCTTATCTCAGAATTTCTAGTTTTATGTGTCACTGTTACTTAAGCTTTCTAAACCACAAAATATCTTTATTTAAAAAACAGGGACAATATTTCTCAAGGTTTAGTAATGAGTCATGAGGGAATGCATGTTAAAACAAAATAGGTTACTAAATTAGAATTCTCCAAGCTTTCTAAGACGAGGTTGTGAAGCTGTGAACACAGAAGCAAATAATCACAATTTTATAACTGTCTTAAATCTTAGATGACTACTGTGGATCTGCAGAGCACAGAGAACCCCCACCCCATTCCTCAAAGTAGATGCTGAATGAGGCCAGTACACTGAATAAGAATGATAAAAAATAATTGAGGGAAAAGATGACTATTTGAGACCCATTTTTGTGTCCTTTTATGAACTTTAAAACCTTAAGATAGTTTTCCATGTTTTCAAATAATTTTATATTTTAATATATCAATAATATGAACAAGCAGGAATGATAACAAGGTCCCCAGATCCCCAAATAGTCCAAATATAAAAATAAGATAAAAACCACAAAATTAAAAGTTGCATGCAGCCGAAATCTCATGCTCTAACACACCAGGAAATATTCTCTTTGCTATGGAGTTTAGAAAGCAAAACAGTGGCAGCCTTTTAAACCAAGTGGTAAAAATTTAATGTGATTCAGCAACTATACTGTACATGAGATCAGATATAAAGGCAGTAGAAGAAGGAGCCGCACATTTTTCTCCATTCTAATTATTTTCATTTCAGTGGATTAGAAAATGGTAAATGTAGAAGTCAAGTTGGAGATGGGCCTGAGCTCAATCGCCTGCCAAGTTAAGTCTGATAAATGGCAAGTGTGTATAATTAATACTGTCGTTTCCCCCCCCAGACCAAAGGGCGACTGCAGTAACTATAGATTGTAATTGTCATCGTTGTCACATAAAATGTGCTATTATTAAGTTCAGGCTGAATTTTATTGCTGGGAATGCCCATAAATTGAGCGGTCAGTCATTTAAATTACCAAGTAGAGAGCTTTGTGGCTTGCTCTAATACTATTTTCTAAGACAATGTATTTGACTTTGGACCTCTAGAAACTAATTACATTTTTTGAACAGACATTAGATAGCCTGTAACCTATAAGTGCAGATATTCTGACAGACATGCCACGTATGCTTATGAATGTTCGTAGAACTCTTACATTTTTATTTCCATTATTTTTGGTTATAGGAGCAAGAGAGGAATGAGGAGTGGATGTGAAATGACATATGAGTGGGAGAGATCATTTTGAAAACCCACTTACTGCTTTCTTGCAAGATGCCTACTTCTAGAGGTGATGTTGATAAAAAATTAAAGAGTCCAGGATAAAAATTATGATGGATTTGTTGTTTGTGTCTTAGAAAATGGTGTGGGGGAGATGCAAACGGAGTAGCAAGAGCAGAGAAACAAGCTAGCAGTATTTTTAGCAAAAGATTAATGATGACAAAAGGATGTTTGATAAGTCCATTTATTATTATTTCAGTTTATTTGTATGTTAACCTCACTATAATTAAAACAACATGTAATAAGTATGTTTGTCTGAAATACTGTGTTAGGTGCTCTGAAATGACAAGTATTGATGAGACACATGACCTTGTGTCTGGTATGTTTAATTCTATTTACATTTTTCCATTTTAAGCATACCAATAATATAATTTTAAACTAAAACATACAAGTAGAAGGGAAAACACCTATATCTCCTTCATATTGATGCCACTACCATTGTCATTTCTTCTATCATTTGTCAATGCATTTCTTCTATATAATCATGATTTTTAGTTATAATGAGTGCTTATGCAACTGTACTTTGTTCTCTGCATTTTCTGTGATTGTCTATAATGTTCTGCAGAAGTTCCCATAGCTGTCTAGTTCACTCTTATCATTCAAGTCTCAAATACCACCTTACCAGATCATTCAACCTGTATTAGCCCACTTTCTCTCCCAATTTTCAATCACATTATCCTTCACAGAATTATTTCCGTAGCAGTTATTCCTACAGTAAATAATTTTGCATATTTATTCAACTAATTTCTGTCTTTCCTCTATTAAAATATAGTCTGTACTATAACAGCAAGAGCTTATCTGTCTTATCTACCATTGTATGCCCAGCCTGTAAACAGGGCCTGGCGTCTGTAAGTTAAATGCATATTGAGTAAAGAGAAATGCACTATAGCATTCTTCCTTTGTTGGACATAATTTATTCCACTTTTGTGTTATTATAATTTATGCATTCAGGGATATCTTCCATGAATATGAAAGTTTTCAAATTTTAGAAATAAGACTTTAGAAAAAGCTTAGAAAATAATTTCAAATGTTAGATAATAGCTCTTATTTTTTTAGAAGGCTTAACCAATGCCGGCAGCCTTATGTTTGCATCGCTTTCTGTCCTAGTCACACTCCTGTGCGTTGTGATTTAGAAAATCTCCTGTTACATCAGTGGTCAAGACCACTATTCCTGTACTGGTTTATTTTACTTATCTTTGATTTTTAGCAAGTTTGTATTTTAATTTTTTAGTATCATTAATAAGTAGTATTTTCTCTCTTGTATATTTGTGTTCATTCTTCTATTCTGTTTGAACATATTTTTTTCTTAATATGCGTTCTCTGTACTTTAACTCTTTGGGCTGACAAGCTTAGTTGTATTCAGGTAAACCACTGCTGAGTACCTGCTAAGTAGGTTATGTCAGATACTGTGGTCATTGCTTTTACCGCTTCATTCTCACAACACATCTTCAAAGTTGTTAGTGTGTCCCTAGTTAAAGATGTGAAACTGAGGCTCACCGAGGTCAAATAACATGCCTCGGGTAACACAGTAAGTGTGTTGGGGCCATAAATGAACACAGATCTGTCTTCCCCCAGCCTGTGCACTGTTTGCTATGCTAGGGTATCACGTCAGATGCACATGCAGATGACTAGCAAGTCAAAGCAACACTGATGTCACTGAGAAAGATATTAGAAATGAAGCCATCTGAAAACACTGATGACATTGAAATGTGCATTTTTCGAAATGCTTGAATTAAGTCACATGTTGTATAAGTGTTACAGGGTGCAGCCAAGAGGGGGGACCCCAAATGGACATTTGAAATGGGGCCCAGAATTCAAGGTGTTCAGAAAATACTAGGATGTCCTCCCCCGCCCATGTGTGGGGGGGAAAGGGACAAATAGAGTAAACCCATTGAGAGCTGTTCCCCATAGCAACAGCCTTGCAGCTAACCTCTGGTGTGGTCATTTAACATACCTATAGCCTTTGGCTGGTCACTTAGATATGTTAAATAGCTATGGCCACGCTCTGAGCCAGGGGGATGGAAGTAACTTCCCCACCAAGATGTAACTGGGGTGGGGCAGGTCCCCCAAGTTACAGTGCCTGTGTGGGAGCTTGGAGAAGATTGGCTCCACGACATGGGGTGACACTTGCCCAGACCCATAATGGTGACCAGAAAAGCTGGAAAGAACAACAGATTGAGGGCAAGTGTGGCCAACTGTGGGAGGAGTCGGAAGTGAGGCTGCAGAGGAAGATTGGCGCCGGGATTTAAACCCAGACACAGCAGCCATAGGGGAGATAACCATGAGGCTTTTGGCAGAGTAGAGGGCTCCCGCAGCCCTGTGAGAGAGAACTCATCATGCAGATTTAGCAGAGAATCGCCACTCGGCCAAAGCCAAGTGGCAACCCCGTGGGGAGAACCACACAGTTTCGCCAGAGTGCAGACCCCCCAGCTCTGGTAGGAGAAGACTGCGTGGTTTTGAGGTGCTTCTTTTGGCCACGTGGCCAGGGAAGCAAGAGAGACTTTGCCTGGAAGAAGGGTAAAAGAACTCTTACCAGTAGCCATGAGACGGTGCTGCATGGCTTTGGATTAATTGGAGATCCTGCCTGGACTGCGAAGCAGCTGAGGGTGCCAAGAACGGAGAGGGGCCTACCAACTGAGCACAGATTACTGGGAAGAATCAGGGG
Source organism: Tonatia bakeri (assembly GCA_004024845.1). Taxonomy (NCBI): domain Eukaryota; kingdom Metazoa; phylum Chordata; class Mammalia; order Chiroptera; family Phyllostomidae; genus Tonatia; species Tonatia bakeri. The sequence goes on from PVIA01004155.1 coordinate 18,382, forward strand.
CTGCCTGAGCCAAGGACTTCTACTTCCTTTCCTAAGATACGGTACCCCAAACTGGGAAAAGGGGGAAGGAAGGACTGTGTGTGTTTGTGGGTGTTTTAAGGGACTTTGGGATTTTGATAAAGATATTAGGTCACTACTTTAAGTTTGTATAGCACTAAATAAATGTTTCCTTTCCTTTTCATGAATCTCTGGCATTGAGAGACATCTTTCCTTTAAGACAGTGGACATGATGGACCTGAGTCTCTTTCAGTAATAGTATTATAGTCCCAGGCACCGCCCCCCCTTGTTTGTTCTGTAACATAAGTAAACAAAGACATTAACCTCTTCCTTTGTTTAACACTCAAGTGCTAAATTTGTAATAACGTGCTTTAAATGAACTGAAATACAATCATGCGCCACTTCACAGGGGGGTTACTCTCTGAGAAGTGTGTTGTTAGGTGATTGGTCATTGTGTGAGCATCACAGAGTGCGCTTATGCAAACTGAGATAGTGTAGAGTGCTGCTGTAATTGTACCTGCCATACTGTTATAGGACTGGCAGTTTAGTAGGTTTGTTTACACCAGCATCGTTGCAAACACAGGATTAGTTGCAGTGTAAACCCCAGGGGTTGGCTTTTCTTTTTGTAATGCAAGTGGCTGACTTAAGCTTGGATTCTGGAGGCATCCAATTCAAGGAAGACTATCTCAAACAAACGCATTGCAGCCACCGCTCTGGGTAAGGAGCCACACTCTTCCCCTCGGGAGGCACCTTTGCTTTAGAGATCTTGGTCAATTTTAGGAACTGACCATTGGGCTACTTGTTTTCTTCTCTTCTTGTACATTAATTTCTTGCTTTATATTTTAAATTCACCAGTAAAGAGTGAGCCTGCAAAACCCTAGGACCCATCCTCAACTCCAATGAAAGTAGAATCCCAAGCCCTGTGCTCTCGCTCTGCCTCTATGCGTGACCTCACTGTTTGCCTCCTGGCACATTTCGTTGTGCCTTAGGGCCTGTAAGTGACAAACTTCATTCTCCAAGTTTCATAATGGCTACCTCTGAAGGGCATCTTGCAAACATAATAGGAACCATAGAAGTCATTTCCCACTGTAACACTGGTTTGGAAAGTGGGAATGTCTGTGGAAAGCTCACGAGCCCAGGTGAGTGCCCCAGGCCTTTCTAGCCAACAGCATTTACCAGCAATATACTGAGACTTGCACAAAACAGTAGCACATTGTGCTAATTTCTCAATTCCACTTAATCTCACAGGATCACCATCATGTATTGGTCTGTCCTTGATGGAAATGTCATGCAGTGCATGACTATACTTTAGTCTTGCTTGTTATACAAAATATTACAGAATGGTTTAAAGATCTACAAATATGCTTTGCTTTTATTGTTTGGACATATGTAAGCTGTACAATATTTTCACTACAGTTTACATGATATTTTAATAGATGATGTAAAAACTGTTTTTTTCTAGGATGTATTGATAAACAAGATTTTGGCTTCAAAACTCCCGGTGGGATTTACTTATATTCTCACATTCTGTTCCTGGCTAAATCAATTGAGCGAGCATATGATTTCCTGTGCTTATATTGGCAGCATGGGATTGTTTGAACATCTCTTGCCTGAGTATTATTAGCACTGTTGTGACAAATATAATTAAAGACTCACATGGCATAATCCCTACTTTTTAAGGTATAAAATCACATCGTTGTACAGAAGATGGGTACAGAGAAAGTAAGAGAATAACTTTAAAAAATTATTGATCTGAAGCCTCCAAAGGAAATAAAATGTCTTCAATAAGACAAACTCTTTCTGTAAATTGCTTTAGATATCTTTTTCTTGATAATAGACATCAGAGAATTCTATGTTTTACTTACTGCGGAGACACAGGAGGGAGAATCTCTCAGGATAGCTGACCTGAAAATCTCTTCCCACATTCTTCATCCCTCCCTATAATCTCATGTATGTATGGACGGTGGTAAGTGTCTGGGCGGAGACTTACAGAATTACCAAGGTGATGATTGCCTTCTTTGCATCCAGGAGGGATCTCCTTTTCATTGCCCAAATTAATAAATTTTTATTATAGGAAAGGAAATTGTACATGGTATCTGTTGGCTACAAAATATAGAGAAGCCTTTCTTTGAACTGATCTTTTGTGTTGCATGTCTGAAAATGGATGCAATAGTGCTTCTATTTTGATAAATTTTTAAACCTCCCTTTTTACCTCTTTTTTCTTTGGTGTCTCAATGTTGTAATGTCAATACAGTGTTCTGGGATGTGATGCTAAATTGAGCTATCTTATACAAGCATTAATGTGAACATCAGATGTGAATTTTGACACCAGTGATACCACTTTATATTAAAGAATCTAACCCTCTGAATCTCCGTTTCTTTATCTATGAAAGATATGTGTTAAACTAGGTGATACAAAATTATCACAACATCCTCAATTTCTGTGACTCCATTACTTTCTTTTGAGGGGTAAGTATGGAAACTAGACTCTGTGTTCTATAGAGAACAATCATCTTATGTTTGCATAACAAAATTCCTTTGACCCTTCAGGGAAGTTTTGCCTGCATTACTTCATTGAGTCAATACCATAGTGCTGTAAGCAAGGTGAGGAAGGGTTATTATCTATAGGATAAAAGGTGTAGAAACTGAGATCAATTACATAAGCAGTCCAAGGCCACACAACAAATTCCAACCAGAGCTGGGTGCCTGGGGTATTTTAATAAAGGCTTGATAAGTTATAATACCTTGGTGTGTCGGAATGCCTTTTCATTTCCCACTGAATTTGCTTTTGCTTGAGGCAAAAAAATACAATTTCTCTTTAATCTGATTTGCATCCAGAATTTACTCACTAACTCCAAGAGGGGATATAGAGAGTTGTCATTGCTGAGAAAGTGTTAAAAATCAAACAGTGCCTTTGTAAACTGAATCTGCCTAGATTCAGGTGATTGGTTTATGGTTGGTTCCAGGTTTCAGGGACTTCATAAGTCTGCAAGAAGTCCTTAATGGCTGATAACCCCCACACAATTTTTTTCCCTGTTAAGACATGTTTCCTAGTTAATCTAATGATTTTTAAGTGTATATTTGTGGTTAGCATTTCTGAAGAACATTAATTGAAAAAATGAAATAAGGTAGAGTGAGACAGAATATTAAGTTGTCCTCTTCAGGTCTGCACAGCTGAAATGAGATGTGTTCATAGAGCTAGGAGTATGGCAATTAGCAACCTATCATGGGAGGGGTTGCAGGTCCCCCAAAAGCATGTAAACCATCCCTTAGTAAATAGAACACTTATAAAACAGTGAGTTGTTAATATATAAATTGCATATTTAACATGTAGTTTTTGAAAACATGGCAATATACTATTTTAAAGATTTTATTTTGCTCTCCTGAAACAAGACTATGGGTTGTGAATAAACTTGGGTATTTGTCAATCCTGGTCTATGTCTGAAAAAGACATGGCTCAAAAGAGTGTTTTGGTTTATCTTTTATGTCATGCATGTCCCGTCCACAGGAGTTTGTTATATATTTATGGTTCTCTTTGCCATGGTATCTATACCATTATGTTTAATATTTTTGTTTCACTTATAAAAAGCAAAGCTCTATGCATAATTAAAATATTAGTATTAATTGATTATTATGGATTTCTCTTTTTCTAAACAGGGTATATAATTTCTTAGAAGAGATCATATTTTTTGTTTGTTTTTATATTTTTATTGTTATTCTATTACAGTTGTTTCAGTATTTCCCTCTTTGTCCTCCTCCACCCACCACCCCGGCCAACAGTCAATCTCCTCACTGTTGTCCATGCACAATATTCCATTGTGTAAATGTACCACAGTTTTTTTTAAATTTTATTTTAATCATTGTTCAAGTACAGTTTTCTGTCCTTTACTCCCATCCCAGCCCACCCACCCATCCGTCCCCACCTCCCTCCCATTTCCACCCCGCCCTAGTTTTTGTCCATATGTTCTTTATACTTGTTCCTGTATACCCTTCCCCTTTCCCCCTGAAATTCCCTCCCCTCTCCCCTCTGGTCACTGTCAGCCTGTTCTCTGTTTCAGTGTCTTAGGTTATATTGTGCTTGTTTGTTTGTTTTGTTGATTAGGTTCCTGTTAAAGGTGAGATCATATGGTATTTGTCTTTCACTGCCTGGCTTATTTCGCTTTGCATAATGCTTTCCAGTTGCATCTATGCCATCACAAAGGGTAGGAGGTCCTTCTTTCTTTCTGCTGCATAGAATTCCATTGTGTAAATGTACCATAGTTTTTTGATCCTCTCATTTACTGATGGGCACCTAGATTGCTTCCAGCACTTGGCTACTGTAAATTGTGTTGCTAGGAACATTGGGGTGCATTGTACCACAGTTTTTTGATCCACTCATTTACTGAAGGGCAGGCACTTAGACTGTTTCCAGCACTTTGCTGTTGTAAATAATGCTGCTATGAATATAGGGGTGCGTAGTTCTTATGAATTGGTGATTTGGGATTCTTAGGGTATATTCCCATCTGGGGAATGACTGGGTCGAAAAGCAGTTCCATTTTTAGTTTTTTGAGGGAATTCCATACTGTTTTCCACAGAGGCTGCATCAGTCTGCATTCCCACCAACACTGCACTAGGATTCCCTTTTTTCCCATTTGGTCAGCATTTGTTGTTTGTTGACTTATTATGGCCATTTAGACATATGTGAGGTGGTATCTCATGGTTTTAATTTGCATCTCTCTGATGGCTAGTGATGATGAGCATTTTTCATATGTTTCTGGGCCACATGTATATTCTCCTTGAAGAAGTGTCTCTTCAGGTCCTTCGCCCGTTTTTTAATTGGATGGTTTGTCTTCCTGGTGTTGAGTCATTTGATTTCTTTATAAAATTTTGAGATTAAATCCTTGTCTGTTGTATCACTGGTAAATATGTCCTCCCATATAGTTGGTTCCCTTTTCGTTTTGATGATGGTTTCTTTATCTGTACAGAAGCTTTTTAATTTGTTGTAGTTTCATTTGTTTATTTTTTCCTTTATTTCCCTTGCCCAAGGAGACATATTGGCAAAAATATTGCTATATAGGATATCTGAAATTTTTCTGCCTATTTTTGACTTTAGGACTTTTATGATGTCACAGCTCATGTTTACATTTTTTTTTTAAAATCCATTTTGAGTTTATTCTGCTGTATGGTGTAAGTTGGTGGTCTAGTTTTATTTTTTTGCATGTTCCTGTCCAGGTCTCCCAACACCACTTATTGAAAAGGCTGTTTTTACTCCATTGTATGTTTATGCCCCCTTGGTCAAATATTAATTGACCATAGAGACATGGGTTTATTTTTGGGCTCTCTATTCTGTTCCATTGGTCTATGTGTCTGTTCTTATGCCAGTACCAGACTCTTTTGACTACCGAGGCCTTGTAACATAGTTTGATGTCGGGTATGGTGATCCCTTCTACTTTGTTCTTCTTTCTCAAGAATACTGAGATTATTTTGGGTCTTTTTTTGGTTCCACATAAATTTTTAAAATATTTGTCCTAGATCTGTGAAATATACCTTTGGTATTTTTATAGGATTGTGTTGAATATGTAGATTGCTTTTGGTGGTATGGACATTTTAATGATGTTAATGCTTCTAAGCCATGAACATGGTATATGCTCCCATTTATTTGTGTCTTAATTTCTTTCTTCAGTGTTTTGTAGTTTTCCAGGTACAGGTCTTTTACCATCTTGGTTAAATTTATCCTACGTACTTTATTTTTCTTATTGCTGTAGGAAATGGGATTTTTTCCTAGTTTCTCTTTCTCATAGTTCATTGTTGGTGTACAAAGATGCCCTCAATTTCTGAATATTGACTTTGTATCCCACTATTTTGGCAGATTTACTTATTAGGTTGACTAGGTTCTTGGTGGGAACTATGGGGTTTTCTATATACACTATCATGTCATCTGAATAATGACAGTTTTACTTCATCCTTTCCAATTTGGATGCCTTTTATTTCTTTTTCTTGTCTGATCACTGTGGCTAGAACTTCCAGTACTCTATTGAATAAGAGAGGGGAGAGCACACACTCTTGTTTTGTACCTGATCTTAAGGGGAAAGCTTTTAGTTTTTGCTTGTTGAATATGATGTTGTCTATAAGTTTCTTGTATATGGCCTTTATTATGTTGAGGTATGCTCCCTATATAACCACTTTGTGGAATGTTTTTATTATAAATGGGGGTTGGATTTTATCAAATACTTTTCTAATATTTATTGATATGATCATGTGGTTTTTGCTTTTCACATTTTTTTGTGGTGTATTACATTTATTGATTTGCAATATTGTGCCATCTTTGCATCCTGGGGTGAATCCCACTTGATCATGGTATATGATATTTTTAATGTATTACTAGATTTGGATTGCCATTATTTTGTTGAGGATTTTAGTTTTTATGTACATCAGGAGTGCTGACCTATAGTTTTCTTTCTTTGTTGGGTCTTTACCTGGTTTTGTACTTAGAGTAAGACTGCCCTCATAAGAGTTTGGGAGTCTTCCCACTTCTTGATTATTTTTGAATAATTTGAGAAGGATGGGAGTTAGTTCTTCTTTAAATGTTTTGTAAAATTCATCCAAGACACCACCTGGTCCAGGGCTTTTGTGTGCCAGTAGTTTTTTGATCACTACCTCAATTTCACTAGTTGTCAGTCTATTCATTCTTTCTGCTTCTTCTTGATTCAGTTTTGGAAGATTGTATGTTCCTAGAAATTTGTCTATTTCACCCAGGTTGTCCAATTTCTTGGCATATAGTTGTTTTTAATAGTTTCTTGCAATCCTTTGTATTTCTGTGGTGTCAGTTGTATTTTCTTTTTATAATTTTATTTATCTGGGTTCTCTTTCCTTTTTTCTTGATGAGTCTGGTTAAAGGTTAATCAGTTTTATTTATCTTTTCAAAGAACCAGCTTCTGGATTCACTGAGCCTTTTAATTAATTAATTAATTAATTAATTAAATTTTTTTTTTGTTTTTATGTCATTTAATTTTGCACTGATCTTGATTATTTCATTTTTACTCATTCTGGAATTTGTTTGTTGTCGTTCTTCTAGTTCTTGTAGATGTAGGGTTAGGATGTTTATTTGAGTATTTTCTGTTTTTTCATAGACCTATATTGCTATGAACTTCCTTGTCAATATGGCCTGCCTTCGATGTGTCCCATAGTTTTTGGGTTGTTGTGTGTTCATTTTAATTTGTTTCCAGATACTTTTTGATTTTTTCCTAGATTTCTTTGTTAACCTATTCATTATTTAATAAGATGTTATTCAGTATCCATGTATTTGAATGTTTTTGAGGTTTTCTTTCCCTTGAGGTTGGTTTCTAGATTCAAGCTACTGTGATCTCAGAAGACGCTTAATATGATTTCAATTATCTTGAATTTTTTGATCCTTGTTTTGTGTCCTACCACATAGTCTATATTTGAAAATGTTCCATGTGCATTGAAAAGAACGTGTATTTTGCTTTTGGGAGGGTTAAAGGTTCTGAATATATCAATGAAGTCCATTTTACCAAGGGTGTTGTTCAAAGTCACCGCATCCTTGTTAATTCTTTGTGTAGAAGATCTATCCATTGTTGACAGCATGATGGTAAAGTTCCCTATAATGACTGTGTTGCTGTCTTGAAGTCCTCCAAAATTTTCTTTATATATTTAGGTGCTCCTATGTTGGGTACATATGTTTACCAGAATTGTATCCTCTTTATGAACCCTTAAGTATAATGTAGTAACCTTCTTTGTATCTTGTTATGACCTTTGTTTTGAAGTCTACTTTGTCTGCAGTAAGTATTGTTACCCCAGCTTATTTTTCATGTTTTTTTTTTGTTTGTTTGTTTGAAATATTTTTCCATCCTTCCACTTCTAGCCTATTTGATTTTTGTTCTGAGGTGGGTCTCTTATAGACAGCATATATGTGGATCATGTTTTCTTATCCATTCAGCTACCCTGTATCTTTTGTTTTGGAGCATTTAGTCCATTTACATTTAAGGTTATTATGGATAAGGACTTATTCATTGCTATTTTCCCCTTTGTACCTGTGTTCCTCTCTCTCTCTTTCATTGTCCCTTTAGCATCTCTTGCATGCTTGTTTGGTGGAGATGTACATTTTAGGCTTTTTTTTAAATCTGGCTAACTCCTCATTTCACCTTCCATTTTAAATGAGAGCCTTGCTGGGTAGAGTAGTTTTGGTTACAGGCCTTTGCTTTTCATTACTTAAAATATTTCATGCCATTTCCTTCTGGCTTGTAGTGTTTTTGTTGAGAAGTCAGCTGATAGCCGTATTGGAGCTCCCTTGTATGTTTCCTCCTTTCTACATTTAAGATTATCTCTTTGCCTATAAATTTTGACATTTTAATTATTATGTGTCTTGGAGTGGGCTTTTTTGGGTTCTTCATGATTGAGACCCTCTGTACTTCCTGGACTTGTGTGATTTTACCCACCACCAAGTTAGGAAAGTTTTCTGTCATTACTTTTTCCAACAGGTTTTCTATCCCTTCCCCCTTTTCTTCTCTTTCTGGTATGTTTCATTTTGTTCTGCAGCTCCCTTAAGCTATCTTCATTCCTTTTGAGTATTTTTTCATTTTGTTGCCCTGTCTTTTTTTTTCCTACCTTGTCCTCCAACTTGCTGATTTGATCCTCTGCTTCATCTAGCCATTTTTAATTCCTTCTAGTGTATTCTTCATTTCAGATATTGTATTTTTCATTTCCTTCTAGCTCTTATTCATAGTTTCTATGTCCTTTTTCATGCTAATGTAGTTCCCAGTAAGATCCTTGTAGCTTCCATAGAGTTCCCTGTAGTTCTCACCGAGCTCCTTGAGCAACCTTATAACCATTATTGCTTGCCTCAGTTTCACTTAGCACTCTTTCTGGGTATTTCTCCTTTCCTTTTGATCAGGGTTGTTTCTTTGTCTCCCCATTTTATGTGACTCCTTTTGTTTGTTTCCGGGTATTGGGTTGATCAGCTTTGACTCCCTGTCTTTGTGAGGTGGCCTCTGTGATAGGAGACTTGTGGGACTCAGTAGTGCAGTCCTCTTGAGCTCTCCTGAGCTGGATCTTCTTGGGATGTGTTTTATACCATTTATATGGGCTCTCTTGTAATTGGGTTTTATTTGTTGTTGGGTCATTCTTGGGTGGTTTCTTTTCTCTTGGTGATTGACTGAGATGCACACTGCATACAATATCTTCTATGCTGTTGTACAGGTGCTGCCAGAACTAAAGAAAAACACCCCCAGAAACAAAAGCCACATCTGCCAAAATAACCAGTCTAGAACCACAAATAAGCAAAACAACAAATGTGATCAACAACAAATGTGATCAACAACAAATAAGCAAAAATTAATAAAGATGGAAAGAGATAGATTATTGTAAGACAGGAAAAGTGAATATGAGATAACTAACAGAAAGAAAACTGATTTTGAAAGGGTGGACAGAGGAGAAATAATAAGAGTAGGGAATAGAAACAAGGCAAAGAAAGAAAGAAAATATAACTTACATCCTAAATAAAAAAGGGAGGGGAGAAGGCAAAATGGAGTAAGAAAAAGGAAGAATATAATATGAGGCTTAAAAAAATGAAAGAAAATAGTGAAAAAATAGGCACAAAATTAAAGAAAAACATCCCCCACAGCAATATTGACAAATGAGCAATGATTAATAAAAGTAGAAAGAGATTAAGAAGGAGTTAAGAAAGAAAAAATTATGAGATGTCTAAAGGAAGGAAAAGTGATTTTGAGAGGAGTAAGAGAGAAGAAATAATAAGAATGAGGAATGAAAACTAGACTAAGAGAAAAATGGAATTAAAAATGAAAAAATGAAAGGGCAGGAGGATGGCAAAATGGAGTGGGCAATGGCTACAGTGAAATTGGATATTTGAAATACAAAAATTGTGAACATCTAGGAATAAAATTCAAGAAATGCAAACACGACCACCATATCAACAACCAATGAGCAAAGATTAATAAAAGTGGAGAGAGGATAAGGATAATATAAGAAAAGGAAAAAGAATGTGAGATGACTAATGGCAAGAAAAATGGTTTTGAGAGGCTGAGTGAGGAGAAATAGTAAGAGTGCAGAATAGAAACAAGTTTTATAAAGGGAAAAATAAAACAAAACAAAGATGAGAGGAAGAAGAAGGCAAAATAGACTATAAGAAGTAAGAAGTAAAATATGAGATTTGAAATAAAGTAAAATAAAGAGTAGTGAAATAGTAGGAACAATCTTGAAGAAAAATAGAAAGTGTTAAAAAAACTATACAGACTTCTAATCAAGGTGGAGGCATATGTAAACATGTGGGAGGACTTTGCATCCTCCCACAACTACAGCAAAAATTAAACTAGACCACAAAATTAATATCACCCAAATTTGTCTGAAAATTGAGGTACATGGAAGTCCAATAACCAAGGATTTAAAGAAGCCACATTCACCCAGTCAGGTGTGCTTTTCTACAATAGGTTACACTACTAAGACAGGGAGTCAGAGCAACTGTACCTAGTACACAGATACACACACAGGGAGGCTGACAAATTGAAGAGACAAAGAAATATGGCCCAAATGAAAGAACAAAACAAAACTCTAGAAAAAGAAGTAAACAAAATGGACATAAGCAACGTATCAGATGCAGAATTCAAAACACTGGTTATCAGGATGCTCAAAGAACTCATTAGGTATGTCCACAGCATAAAGAAGACCCAGGCAGAAATGAAAGTTATTTAAGTGAAATAAAGAAAAATCTACAGGAGCCAACAATGTGGGGGATGAAGCTGAGATTCAAATCAATGATTTGGAACATAAGAAAGGAAAAATCATTCAATTAGAACAGCAAGAAGAAAAAAGAACTAAAAAATCTGAGGATTGACTAAGGGGCATCTGGAACAACTTCAAATGTACCAACATCTGAATTATAGGGTACCAGATGGAGAAGAGGAAGAGCAAGAAATTGAAAACTTATTTGAAAAAGCAATGAAAGAAAGCTTCCATAATTTGGTGAAGGAAATAGGTGCAAGTCCAGGAAGCATGGAGAGTTCCAAATGAGGTGGACCCAAAGAGGAACATGGCAAGATACATCATAATTGAAATGCTAAAGTTTAAAAGACAAAGATAGAATCTTAAAAGCAGCAAGAGAAAAGCAGGTATTTACCTACAAAGGAATTCCCATCAGACTGTTAACTGATTTCTCAAAAGAAACTCTATAGGCTAGAAGGGACTGGCAAGAAGTATTCAAAGTGATGAAAAGCAAGGACCTACAACCTGGTTTACTCTATCCAGCAAAGTTATCATTTAGAATTGAAGAATAAATAAAGTGCTTCCAAGATAAGGTAAAACTAAAAAAGTTCATCATCAACAAGCCATTAATACAGAAAATGTTAAGAAAAAGGAGATCAAAACTTGAATATTAAAATGGCAATAAATTCACAATTACCAACAACTGAATCTAAAAAACAAACTAAACAAACAAGCAGAAGAGGAATAGAATCATAGATATGGAGATCATTTGGAGAGTTATCAACTGGGAGGGGATAGGGGAGAATGCTGGGAATGGTGCAGGGATTAAGAAGTACAAAATAGAAGGTACAAAATACATGAAGGATGTTAAGAACAGTATAGGAAATGGAGAAGCCAAAGAACTTAAATGCATGACCCATGGACATAAATTAAGTGGGGGGATTGCTGGAGGAAATGGGGGTGCTGGGATAAGAGATGCAAAGCGGAAAATTGGGACAACTGTGATAGAATAATCAACAAAATATATTTTTTTCAAAAAGCTATGCAGTAGAAAAAAATAACACAAATAATGAAGAAGACCAAGGGAGACTTTGTCTCAGCAGAGTCTAGTGTTTGCCACTGTCTTCTCTTTCTGGATCTGTCCCTGGTAATGTCGGATGGTATGCTAGTCTGGGCCTAGGCAGTCTGTTTGAGACTACAAGTGACCCACATCTGTGGCTGTCTCCTCCAGGCCTGGCTGGTCCCCACTGCTCTGCCCTGCTGGCTTTCCATCAGCACAAGGTCCAGGAGTAGTTCATTTAATGTCCAAGAGCACTGCCAGTACCACCTCCACATGCCTGCTGAGGGGGCCTCTGGTGTGATCGGGATGGTGTAATCCCTGGGTCACCCCTGGGGAGCCTTTTCAGTTTTCAGGGAAGATGCTGGGAGTGTTTCCCTGCAACCTCCTCACTACCCTGCCACAGGTCTTGGTCTTTCACATTTCAAAGACAAGATTAACAATTATCTCCATTATAAAAATACTGAGATGCTGAGAATAATTTTGAGATTTGAAGAATTGAAAGCCTCCATGTATAATAGTTTCTTAACTTATAAACATATTCGTTTATAAAAACAACTCTTATTTCAGGCATTTGTGTTTCTAGAAAAGAATGAGAAAAAGATTTCTGTTGTTTTTAAAGTAGGATGAAGCATTAAACTTAAAGCTGAGGCATCCAAGTTCTAGCACCGTCTTGTTTGTCCTTGGGCAAATTTTATTCCACCTTATGCTACCGAAGCACTTTGTAAGAAGGAAATCAAAAATAAAGTAAAACCTATGATATAGTTGAGGAACTTGGAAGAAAACTAAAATAGAAATTAGCCTTTTACAGGCTTATGAAAATAAGCACCTTTGTTATTATGCCTGTAAGAAGTTTAACGATCTGAATTTTTTATTCCCTTTAATAACTTTGTGATATTGGTAAGAATATGAGTTTAAGGGGAGCAGACTCAAGTGTTGGGCATGGCCTGGGATGTCCTGAATCTTTATTTAAGCATGCACATTAGATCCAAACATTTTGTCTGACTTGATGAGGGGAAAATCAATTTGGTTAACTGGACAGTTCAGTCAAGTCACGAATTAGTCAAATAGTTCTTATTTGTCTGAATAGGTTAACTAGTATATTTGTTTAGTCCACCAGCAAGCTTTTTTCCTCTCTTTTCTTTTTTCGCATCCAGTATATGTCAAGTTTTTATCGATAGAAAACAATTCCTTGTAGTTCTAAAGGAAAATAATTTCCTGAGACCTGTGTGGGAGGATGGGGCTCCGTGGTAACCTTTACTAATGATGTAAAATTAAGGGGGGCTCCTCTCCTGACTTCCCAATGTCTCATCTTTCTCTGTTCTGCCATGAAAAATGTCCAGTCTTGTCTTCAGTATGGCCAACACAAAAGCCAGGGCCCAGAGTTTCTGCTTCATGTTAAGGTCCAGTCCAGTACAGCGTCTGGCTAGCTTTGGCATGTATTCCTAGCTGCAGTCCATTGGTGTGTCGTGTTATTCAGGCTCCTTCCTGGAGCCCGTGTGTGGAGTTTGTACGGCCATGGGTCACATGGCTGGTAGGGCCACATGGTCACAGATAGAGGAGGTGCAACTTCATGTTGTGAGTGCAGGTCATGAGCAAGAGAGAGAGCTTAGTCCTTTTGGAGCTCATGCCATTGCTGTGGGCTCTGGTAGCTGCTAGAGCCAGATGGTTCTGTGCTCCTGGGTGAGAGAGCACACAGATGAACAAGGAAAGTGCACCACTAGGTAGGGTGGGGCAGAGGAGGGTGAGCTGCTTTATTTCCCTGAGATTGTATTAGCTTGGGCTTGGAGAAGACCTGAAATTTTTTCAAATTGTCTGATGAACTTCCCAAGTCTTTGAGGGCTTTGGATGGGTTTACACCCCTTAGGTAGACTGACAGTCCTTTATGGTCCAGCACCTCCACCTGCACTCCCAGATAGTCCAGGTGCTGGAAGGGGAAGGAAAGAGTGTTAACCCTCTAGTTGGAGCCCAGTGCTATAATCGCCTGGAATGTGAAGCTGTAGCTTCCTGGCTAGCAAGCTGTTTTATGCTCCCCACTTTTTTAAGCTCAAAATCTAAGTCCCTTTGCTACCCTTTCTTTCTAAATAGCTAAATACTGATGGTAACAAAGCAATGTGCTATGGACATAAACATGAAGCAGATAATGCTTACCTTTAAGGATTTCACAGATTATGGTTGATTAAACTATAATCCAAGGTATTGAGATAAATGCAGTCTAAACTGAACCTGCTGTAGTCAGATGCTTGGCTAACAGCAGGGCAAGTCGAGGAGCAGCAGGCATGCTCTACAGGAGGAAACACTGCTGTTCAATGTAAGGGATTTCAGAGAAAACCTCTGCAGAGGGGTTGGGCACTGGAGATTTTGTTGACCCATTTATTGTTTCAATTCCTCAGTCTCAACCCAGCTGGCATTGCCAGACCAGAGGAATAATAGACTTTGTTTCTAACTTGCTTTTACATTTAATAGCCCAAATTTACTGGTTTTCTTTCTAAGTATCACACAGAATCTCCTTTCTTTGCTCTTTGATTGGACGGAAGAATAGAAAGTTAAGTGAGTATAGAAAATTGTTTACAGGTAAGTAGCATGATAAGTAGAAGGAATAAGGATCCACTACTTCATATATGAAGATGATGTACTTAATAAAAAGACATCACATAATATTTTAAAATGTCAGTAATAACACTTAAAGTTGACCACCACTCTTTATAGTCAAAGATAGGTAAATAAGGTCCCAAATAAGAGAAGGAAAAGTGATTTTTAATTAGGTCTAGGATATTGCCCACAACATGAAAAGTTGTGGAAAGATTTTTTAATGCTATTTTTTATTGTTCTTGGTAGTTCCTTATTCATATTGTATAGAAATGTAAAGAGGGAGACTTTTGGATACTTATGGTAATTCTGCACTGAGGCCCTAGTATTCAGTATGAAACCATGTTGAAATAGTCCATGCTAGCAAAATCCAGCTATTGCAGAGGTATAAAATCACCCTGGCTTTTGGCCTTTAGATAGTGACTCTGGGGATTTTCAGGAACAGCACTTTAATCAAAAGACCAGCTAATGGATTGTAATGGCACTGGTGAAATGAACAGCACAGTGCTCCCAGGAAGGCTAGGGATTCTGTCAGATTATTCATGAGCATGTGAAGGCTTTGTCTTTCCTCTACAGCAAGAGGAACTGCTGAGCTTTAATTTAAAAATTCTGTCTAGTTCCAAAGTTTATTTTTAAAACATGTGTCATATCTGTCTTGATAAGATTTTGCTGTATTTGTTTTCTGCCACATAATTAATGATAATCTTTTGTATACTCTTACATTCAAGTGTTTCAGACACACCTGTGTCCACTATGAACTTAGTTATGAGTTACCTAGACATTAGAATTATCTAAATACTTATTTAGATATTAGATTCATGGTAGCCGAACACTGCTTTAGGAACCATTTATCATGTTAATGCTCTATTGCTCTTTCTGTCTAAATCCCAATGTGGGCTACGTAGTAGAATTGAATAAATTTATAAACTTTTTATCCAGGTTTGCTGGTTTCAACCAGTAAGGGTTGCCAGCAGATTCTGCTTTTATTGCCTTGCCTAGAATTCGATAGAAAAATCTCTGAAAGGCATGGGGCATATTGTGCAATCAATAAGCGTAAGCAAGCGCATTTCAGGCTGAGTGGGTTATGCAGACTGAGTCTGTAATAGCACTCCTCTTTAAAGGACATTCTGGATTAACTGAAGGGGAGAGCAATACAAGGAAGAGGAAGTGAGTGCCAAGGTTACACAGGTCATCATGATACAATATTGATTTTGGATCTGGATTTTAGTATACTAGGAAAAGGGACCCGAGAAGTGGGAAGAGAACAGGATAAGTCTGAGAAAAGGGGATTAACAAATTTAAAGATGTTCAGATAGATTGTAAATGGCTTCAAAGGATATAAAACCAAGGTATAATAAAGGATTTCATTTTACTTTCTTCTTAGACCAGCATTAAGATATTGAAGCAGAGACCTTGGAAATTATGTTGTTTTAACCAAATAAATACTTACTAGGTAGCTGTTGTATTCAAAGTTCAGTTAGGGAGTTGTCGTATATGGAAGCTCTGAAATCTGGTAGTTACAGACTAGGGCTCACAAGCTATAGTACCCCAGCCAAGTCGGGGCACTACCTGTCTTTGCACAATTTTGGGTGGCTAAGAAAGGTGTTTGTATTATTTAATGTGTAATATAAAATCAGAGAACTATTTAGTGATATATGAAAATGATACAAAATTCAAATTTCACTGTCCATACAAGGATTTTTATTGAAACATATCCACACCCATTTTATTTTCCACTTGTTAATGGCTACTTTCCTGCTTCAAGAGCAGAGCTGAGTAGTTGAAACAGACTGTGTGCTCTGTAGAGCCTAATAGGTTTACTCTCGAATCCTTGATCAAAAAGTTTCTGAGCCCTGGTCTAAAATAAACCCCAGTTCTGCTATTGCTTAATGTGGGATTCAGTGATCTCACAGGCTCAGAATTATTGAGGACTATTGTGTGTGTGTAGCCTTTTTCTCATAGTTCTACTTATCTCATTTTGCCCTTATGATACTTTCATGAGATAGCTGCCATCTTATGCATATTTTAAAAGAAGAAATTGAAGCATAGTAATGTTAAAAACTTGCCCCTAAATCACTTAGCTATTAACTAATCAAGTTGAGAATTGAACCCTGGCAGTCTGACTTCAAAAATTGCTCTACACAAGCAATTTTCAACAGGTATGCCATAAGAATTTTTAAAACATGCAATACCTGACTAGTCAGGACACTGACCTCTTTTCCCTTATAATGTCAGGAAAAAAAAAGGACAACAGCCAACACAACACTAGCTGTCTGGTGTGAATGCCCTGTCTCAAACCATAAATATATATTGGTAATATAATAGGGTTGCATCTTATTGGTCACATCACAATCAGTTAACCATTGACTGGTTAATTCTTGGTGCCAGAAATCCTTATTACAAGTATAGGCACCTGATATGTTTAAAAGACATCAAAGGGGGAGAAAATGGGGAACATATGTAGTAGTATCAATAATACAAATGAATAAAATCGATAAATAAAAGACATTTTGGAGCAAAAATCATAGGCAATTACTATTATATAATTTTTGTAAATAATCAAAATTACACCTACTTTTGTCAGACTGTCAAAAAATATTTTTTTGCTGTTTTGCAGAATTTCAGTACTTAATGTGTACCATGAGATGAAAAAGATTGAAAATTGCTGTTCTATACTTTCTAATTTTTAATTTATTCTCTATAAAATAATGGTAGTAATGTTTTTAAAAAGTTATTATTAGGTTTGAATTTGTTAAAATATGCAAATCCCTTGGCAAAAATGATACTTTATATGTTAATTCCTCATTTCTTTCTCACCTGTAAGCTGTTTTCTCTTGTAAGAATTACTTGCTAAAATACAAATTTAAGATCCTGGACCCAGAGATTTTGGACTAAAAAATATATTTTATGAAAAGTACCTCCAGGTTCTTTTCAATACATGTGGTCAGGGTGACACTGAGGAATCCGGGTCCACTGAGGATTGAAGGCGGAGAAGAGAAGGTTCTGTCCTCCAAAAAAATTAAACTTTTGTACATGAAGACATAACCATTAAAATGAACACCCAAATCCAAGATTATGAACATGTTCTATAGAAATTTAGAGGAGGGAGAGGTTATTGTAGAAATTAGAGTTTAAATTATGGAATAAGAAATAGGTAAAGCTACACACACACACACACACACACACACACACACACACACGAAGAAAGAACAAGGAGAACTGGCAAGAACATAGTAAGCTGCCCTAAATGGATAAATAAACTAATGTGAAAATTAATAACTTAATGGGGGATACACAAGATGCTTCTTAAAATTCAGACTGTCTGGGAGTCTGCCTGGGGTAGACACAGGGACCCTGCAAAAGGAGGAGTCATGGATCTTGCGCTCAGAGAACTCACAGGTTAGTTGAGGAAGCCATGATACAAGCAATGGTTACACTACAAGATTGCAAGTTCCATGTCAAATATATGATCAACCCTGCATATCATTCAGGAAGAGGCATCCATCCGCCCCACCTTGGGAAAGCAAGTAGGTTTTGTTGAAGAGTCAACATTACTGGTGGAAAGGCAGATGGAACATAAAGAGCATGAGATGCAGAATAGCAAGAATAACCAAGGACCATTACGATTATGTCAGAGATCAGTGCATAACTTTGCTACCTAAATGTGACCTAGAGGCAGAAGGCTTAGACCAAAGTACCAATGAACAAACACTCTTGATTTTAATAGATATGATAATTGCAAAGTATCTCTTCCCTCCCTCTATCCCTCCATCCCTCTCTCCCTCTGTCTGTCCCTCTCTCAGATCAGCAAGCATAGGCAGCAAGCACAGTCACTGGTTTTCAGGAACTTGGTGGTATAGGATGAAAAGATCCACAAATGTCCACTCTTAGGGCATTTTGTTCAGTGACTTACTATGGTTCTCCACTCAGAATGAACTCAAAATCAAACAAGAACTTGAAAAAAATACAAAAAAAATTAAACTGACTTTATGTCCAAGTTTTGTGGTATAAGTACCCTCTTTTGCCTAATTTCCAAAGATTAGCCTCCTTCAAAGTGTTTCCCTCCATTTCCGTCCCTTCTCTTTCCTTCTGCCTTTTGGAATGTCTCAAATATAGGATATAACACCACTAGCCAGTTTAATTAAATGTCAACATTTTGCCACATATTTTTAGTTTTGACTATAAATATCATTTTAAAGAAATAGTAGAGCTAAGGACTCCTTTATATCCCTCCCAATCTTTTCTCCTTTACTGTTTCTTCAGAATTACACTGTTCTACTCTCTGATCTTGGTGTTTATCATCCCAAAAAAGTTTTACAATTTTTGCTTATCTTAAGTAGGTGTAAAAATATAAAATGCTGACTACATATTTTAAAATTTCTAGTATTATTACACATATAATTTAGAAGTGTGCATTTTTACTCAAAACTGTGTTTGGCGTTTATTCATATTGATTTTTGCGGCTGTAGCTTGTTAATTTTAACTTCTCCCTAATGCTCCATTGTATGATTATGCCACAAGTTATCAATTCATTTCTTTGGTGAAGATGATTTGGTTTGTTTTGGGTTCTTGGCTATGTTAGTTAGTAATGCAATGACCATTTTTATAGGTACAACCTTGTTCACCTGTATGAAATTTTACCTGTGGCAGTGGTTTCAACAATGGCTGGAGACAGCTATTCCTCGATGCTTGAGTGAGCCTTAACCTTAGAAATTGTTATTAATGTGTTCTGGGGCAGGAGTTAAGTACTAGTATTAAAAATAAAACAAACAATAACTTCTTAGACAATTTTAGTGGAATATACATATTTTCAAATTTGTTATATTTATTGACAACTGTTTTTCCGTTTAACAATATATGTATGTTTTGGTTAAACTACCATATATCCTAATACTTAGATTTGTCTCTATTTTTGTTTGTTTAGCTGTGATGTAATTGGGAAGGTATATCATGTGGTTTTGAATTTTGTATTTCCTATATTAGTAGTGAGATATTTTATCATCCATGTAAGTGTTTATTGCTGTCAACTTTTTGTTGATTTGTTGTGCTTATTTTTAGTTGTATTTTTACATTCTCATGTATTTGTATGATTTTTAATATCACCCAAATATTATTTTATCAACTATATATGTTAATGATATTTTTCTTAACCATGTGATTTTTTCACTTTGTTTATGGTAAATTTTTATACTGAAATATTTGATTTTATTTATAATTTTTATTATGGTTTGTGTTATTTGTGACTTAATTTAGAAATTCTCTCTACAGAAGTGATAAAATAAGTTCTATATTCTAAAATTTTAGCTTAAATTTAGTTTACATTTATTTTTTAAATTTAAATTTAAGTTAAATTTAGTTTAGCTTAAATTTAGTTTAAAATTTTAGCTTTTCACACTTGGATTGTTAATCCCCGTGGAATTAATATTTGTGTATGTCACAGGTACATTATAGTGGCTGGAGTTTAAATGGAGAACAGGTAGCACCACAGTGGGCTAGCGTCCTAGTGTTACTGGTACAAGAACATTGGGGGACACACAGATTGCAAAGTAAATTGTGCTGTTTAGGATTGGTTGGCAAGGTTTGGGGTATGTGTTAGTTTTCTAAGGCAAAAATACACCACAGACTGGGTAACTTCAACAACTAATTTATTTTCTCACAGTTCTGCAGGCTAGAAGTCTAAATCAAGGTGTTGGTAGGTGCTGATTCTTCTGACATCTCTCTCCTTGGCTTGCAGATCACCATCTTTTCCCTGTCCTCACATGGTCCATTCTCTGTGTATGTACACCCTTGATGCATTTGTATGTCCAAATTTTGTCTTATTTTTAAAATTTTAAAAATATTTTTAAAGTATAGTTTATTGATTATGCTATTACAGTTGTCTCATTTCCCCCTTTTATTCCCCTCTGCCCTGCACCCCACTCCCAACAACATTCCCCTGCTTAGTTCATGTTCATAGGTCATACATATAAGTTCTTTGGCTTCTCCATTTCCTATACTATTCTTAATTTCCACCTGTCTATTTTGTACCTACCATTTATGCTTCTTATTCCCTCTAACTTTTCCCCCATTCCTGCCCTTCCTCCTCCCTTCTGATAACCCTCCATGTGATCTACATTTCTGTGATTCTATTTCTGTTTTGGTTGTTTGCTTATTTTGTTTTTGTATTTTTTTTTAGGTTCAGTTATTGACAGATGTGAATTTATTGTCATTTTACTGTTTATAGTTTTGATCATCTTTTTTTTCTTAGATAAGTCTCTTTAACATTTCACATAATAAGGGCTTGGTGGTGATGAACTCCTTTAATTTTTCCTTATTTGGGAAGAACTTTATTGGTTCTTCCATTCTAAATGATAGCTTTGCTAGATAGAGTAATCTTGGATGTAGGTCCTTGCCTTTCATTAGTTCAAATACTTCTTTCTCGCCTCTTCTTGCCTGCAAGATTTCTTTTGAGAAATCAGCTGATAGCCTTATGGGAACTCCTTTGTAGGTAACTGTCTCCCTTCCTCTTGCTGCTTTTAAGATTCTCTCCTTATGTTTAATCTTGGCTAATGTAATTATGATGTGTCTTGGCATGTTTCTTCTTGGATCCAACTTCTTTGGGACGCTCTGGGCTTCCTGGACTTACTGGAAGTCTATTTCCTTTGTCAGATTGGGGAAATTCTCCTTCATTATTTGTTCAAATAAGTTCTCAATTTCTTGCTCTTCCTCTTCTCCTTCTGGCACCCCTATGATTCAGATGCTGGGACATTTCAAGTTGTCCCAGAGGTTCCTAAATCTCCCCTCATTTTTTGAATTCTTGTTTCTTCATTCTGTTCTGGTTGAAAGTTTATTTCTTCCTTCTGCTCCAAATCATTGATTTGAGTCCAGGTTTCCTTCCCTTCACTGTTGGTTCCATATATATTTTTCTTTATTTCACTTTGCATCACTTTCATTATTTCCTCTATTTTGTGGTCATACTCAACCATTTCCGTGAGTCTCCTGATTACCAGTGTTTTGAGCTGAGCATCTGGTAGGTTGGCTATCTCTTCACCACTTAGTTGTATTTTTTTGGAGCTTTGATCTGTTCTTTCCTTTTGGTCATTTTTTTTTGGTCTTGGTGCACCTATTTTGTAGTAAGGGACAGAGCCTTAGGTGTTCACCAGGGTGGGGCAAGCTATGTTGCTGTGTTGTGGTGCTGTGTGTGGGGGAGGGGTCCAAGAGAGAACAGTGCAGCTTGCTCGGCTCTCAGCCAGCTTTGAGTCACTTCCTCCACTACCCACAAACAAATTGGATCCTTCTGGTGCTGTTCCTGGGTGGGTAGATTTGTGTACATTCTAGGACCCTGTGGGTCTCTCCAACAAATTCTCCTATGAGGCTGGGAGTTTCTCCTGCCACCATAACCACCACAGGTTTTTTTCAGTGAGAGGTTTTGAGGCTTGTATTACCCTGTGCTGGAGCCCTGGGTTGCAAAGTCTGTGTTGCTCCCCAGTTGTTCCTCCCAGTTTATCTGCACTCAAATGTGGGACCACCAGATCCTCCAGCCACTGCCCTTCTGTGAGTCCTCTCCACCCAGGCTGCCCATCTTGGCCCTACCTATCAATGTGGATGAATGTTTCTTCTTTAATTCCTTGGTTGGTGGACTTCCATACAGTTAAATTTTCTGGCAGTTCTGGTTGTTTTTTGTTTTGAAATTTGTTGTTGTCCTTCTTTTGGTTGTGTGAGAAGGCACAGTGTATCTACTACCTATACCTCCATCTTGGCTAGAAGTCCATATTTCCTTTTCTCATAAAGACACCAGTCAGATTGAATCAAGCCCCACCATAACTCTCATTTTAACTTAATCACCTCGTTAAGGGTTGTATCTCCAAATACAAAAACATTCTGAGGTACTGGGACATTGGACTTCAATATATGACTCAGGCTGGGGTGGAGGTGGGGAGTGGGACAGAGAAACACATTTCAGCCCATAACAGGGTAGATTGAGGTTGCTTTATTTTTAGGACATTGTGACATGTTAGTATCCCTTGGCAGCAGTCATGGTATCTCTGGGCTGTCAGAGAGTAGGAGTGGCACCTGCCAGGCCTCTGAAGTTCTGGGCTGGCACCTGACACAGTGTCACTTCTTTGTTCCATTGGTCAATAAAAATCACAGAGCCAGTGGAAATTTTAGGGAGGGGAAATAGATTCCATGTAAAATGTGATTCCAGGGAAGGACAGTAATTTGAGAAGGAACCAGTTCAAAGTTTTAGAGATGGCAAAATGATCAAGTAGGATATGGAACAGAGGGAAGTCTCTGGATTTGGTACCAAGTAAAGATTTGGTGAACCTTCAGATGTTTGGGACACAGAAGGTCATGGATGTGCATTTAAGGATTAAAATGCAATGGAAATAAGGGAAACAAAACAGTAAAGAGAGAAAGGGAATGGAAATACAAATAGAGAGGCTTCTTTGATTGGTGTGGAGGAAATAGTAATGGGAAGCAGTAATTCTTCCCCATCTCAGGGGCACATCTCACCTGCTACTACACCCAGGACCTTCATTCTTTTATGTTGTCATCTTGTTAGACCACTCTCCTGTGATGGTGTGACTGCAATATAAGATAAAGCCTGACTCTGTTTAGGAAGATACAGAAGAGCAATTCTTCACAGAAGTTTTTGTTCACTAAACAGTAGATAACTTGGAGAGAGAGCTTATGTTTCTTTGGTTTTTTGGTTGGGTTGGTTGTTTGCAGATGAAGAACTCACCT
This sequence comes from Tonatia bakeri, assembly GCA_004024845.1. Lineage (NCBI taxonomy): Eukaryota > Metazoa > Chordata > Mammalia > Chiroptera > Phyllostomidae > Tonatia > Tonatia bakeri. The sequence continues at coordinate 41,462 of PVIA01004155.1, forward strand.
CACTGCATCTGCTGGAAGAGTCCATGACGGGGATCAGCAAATGAGTGGTCATGGCCCAAATATGGCATGCTGCCTGTTTTTGTAAATAAATGTTATTGGAACATAGCCACACTCATTTGTTTACGTATTGTCTGTGGTTGTGCAGCAGAGTTGAATAGTTGAGCCAGAGACCATATGACGTATGATGCCTAAAACATTTATTATCTGATCCTTTTCAGAAAAAGTTTGCTAACCCTTGATCTGTAACGTTGAGAACTTTCTCTAAGGCATTGTCATTGAGCAGGCAGCTAAGGCAGTTTGCAGCGATGGCTTAGGAGAAAACCTTGATAATTGCCAGGCCACTGCTGAAGGTCACACAGACCTTGCAAAAAGATGGGCATTATTCAGAGAAGTCAGGCTAAGTGACAGTCCCCAGTAGGGTTGCCAGATTCACTAAATAAAAAATACATGGCACCCAGCTCCACCTGAACAACAGGTAAAAAAACAAATAATTTTTTAGTGTAAATATGTTCCACTTAATATTTGGGACATGCTTATACTAAAGAAGCCTGATTGTTTATCTGGTACTAAATGTGAACTGGGTATCCCATGTTTTTTCTGGCCATCCCGAGGCAGCAGAGTAAAGCTTAAAAGTGGACTCTGACCACAGACTGTCTAATTTCAAACATCAGTTTCTTCTCTCCCTGGCTGAATGACTCCTGGTCACATATATAGCTTTGTACACTTCTGCTTCCTCATCTGTATTATGAGAATGATAATATTATTTACCTCAGAGGATTAAGTGACTTTACATATACAAAATATTTATAATAGTGCCTGTAATGAAATAAATCTTCTATATGTGTTTATACTTATTAATCATGCAGCAAAATAATTAAAATGAGAACTTTGAATCTTCTGGGATACAAATGCTGAAGGGACACATGAACAGCAGTGGAGCTCAGAAAGGCACATAACTCAGAAACAGATGGACTTGGCTGGCATCTGTTTAGAAGTAATCAGAATGGACAACAGTATCTTCTTGAGGGGTGTATTTTTTTAAAGATTTTTAAAAATTTATTTTTAGAGAAGGAAGGGAGGGAGGAAGAGAGAGAGAGAGAGAGAGAGAGAGAGAGAGAGAGAGAGAAACATCAATGTGCAGTTTCTGGGAGCGGTGGCCTGCAACCCAGGCATGTGCCCTGACAGGGAATCGAACTTGCGATGCTTTAGTTCCCTGCCCATGCTCAATCCACTGAGCTATGCCAGCCAGGGCATGGGGTGTATTTTTTTTTTTAAATAATACACAGTTTATCTATGATCCAGTCCCTCATTCTTAAAGTGTTTTGGGATACCAAGTGACATTAGCATTTCAAATCAGTAAGCAGTGGTTACATACTGTTGGCTAACAAGAAATTGGGTAGAGCACTTTTTCTAAGCCAGTAAATATTTGGAATGCATTAGTTTCTCTTTTTGGAGTGGTCCTAACTATTTACCATCATGGACCTTATACCAAAATAGACAATCTCTTAAATTCTTGAAAATGGAATGTGCTTTAGAAAAGCAATAAACTGCTGGTAATATTCCTCATTCAAATAGTATCTATTAAGTAATGAAAAAGAGTTCATAATTTCAAAAACTATCTTCTACTTTACACTTATGACTAATTTTCATAATACTAGGGCATGATGTGGTACCACAGCAAGTGACAGCCATCTGTAAACTCTGAGGTGAGTGGTATACCCACCTCAGATACAGTCATCTTGGGACTTGATGAGATTCTTATACCAGTCAGCTATGACTGTTAAAAACAGCCTTTAAAACTTGTGGCTTGCCTTCTCAGAGTGCAAAAAAGTTCTAGAGCAAAACATGTTCCTTAGGATACATCTTCTCCTATGATTATGACTTATGTTCTTGGGTAAGCCAAGGATTCGATTTAAAAATCATTTTCAAAAATTACTTGTTTTCTTATTTACCAGTGTTCTACCTTTAACCCCCATTCATCTTTCTAACACTGTGCTATTCACATAAAAAGAGTTCATTGTACAATGTTACCTATACCCATGCTCTTTCCATGTTTAAGTCTTAAATAGTCATAACCAGTAACTGTGAGCTGGGAATAGAGGCACTAACTTTCTGTTGGCATGGATTTCTTGTACATATGCCAGTATAAATAGCTCGTACTTGTGTCCTGACAATAACAAATGAACTTAAGAAAATACTGAGTCATTGGTCAAAAGACACTTGGAGTGAATGGTTCAAGAATAATGCAGCATGCTCTAAATTTAAAGAAATATATTTCAGAAATCATGATAATGAGTACAAATATTTTAGTTATTTTCAGAACTCACTAAGGACTTTAAGTGATTAGAAATTTACTTTTATTTTCTATTGAGTCAGTACCAACAAATATCTATCTCTCTGCTTCAGGAGAAGAGATGTTATAGGAAGATTAAAGAAAATAAATAAGTATGAATAATATTGTGGAGAATGCAAAATCATGAAAAGATGTAGTACAACTCTAAGCCACCACAATTTGGGTTGATACAACCTCCTTTTATTTTACAGTCTTAAAATACATCTTGCAGTCAAAACCATTCTTTACTCCTCTCCTTGGGGAAATATGCAAACACATGCAGTTCCACACAGGTCTGCCCCACTGGAAGGTTTTTATTTCAATGCTATCAAGTTCTATTCTCTCCAATCACTTTTCTTTTATTCTCAATATCCATTGTTTCACATAATTCACTTGAGTGACTGAGCACTGCTGAGAACAACTGTGAGAAACCTCGCCGCCTGCCGATTCCTTTGAGTTTGGCTTCTTGTGCGGGAGGTTATTTCTGAGACTGTAGACAATTAAAAAGTAAATAGACTAAAATTAAATTATTGTCTCACACCGTCATATGGGTAAGAAAATAAATTTTATTTTTTGCTGTACAGAAGTACCCTTGAATCATATCTGGTAACCTGGATCCCAGTGCTGTGTGTGATAGCAGTGTTTACCATTTTGCTATGTGGGTGAGCAGAGGAGGCAACAGAACAAGGTCTCCTCTCCCCTTACTCACAGCCTGGCTTTGTGGTCAGCTGTCCTGTGATGACCTCATTTTTAATTTCTCATCAGTGACCAATCTACTGTATAAGGTAATACATTCAATATGATGTGTGAATTAGTTCATAGGCAAAACACCAACCAAGTTGTAAGGCTAACTTAGTTATGTAAGCAGTTATACCTCAAATATATTCAAGACATGTCTCAGATTGTTATTGTCATCATTGTGATAATTAATATCATCATTGATCATATTTTATTACTTTTAAAGTTCTAACTATATGATATCACAGCTATAGATTTCTCTAATTCAGTCATCCTAAATAAGTCAAATCAATTTTTAAAATTTATCCAGGTGACCAGATCAGTCTGATTATTCATAAATAGACTGATGCCTTGCCATTCTTATGACTTTCAAATATGATTCAATTGTTTTCAGCCAACCAACTTCCAAATAATTGTGAAATCTAGTTTTTTAGCATCTTTATTTTTTTAATTTTTTTAAACAAATTAGGTGTTTTTTAAAAGATTTTATTTATTTTTAGAGAGGGAAGAGAGGGAGAAAGAGAGAGAAACATCAATGTGCAGTTTCTGGGGGCCATGGCCTGCAACCCAGGCATGTGCCCTGATAGGGAATCAAACCTGTGATGTTTTGGTTCTCAGCCTGTGCTCAATCAACTGAGCTACCCCAGCCAGGGTTGCATCTTTATTTTTTAAATCAACGATGTGTGTAAACTGTCTAAGAAATAATAGGCTGTTGGACTCTCGAAATTGAATGGAATTCTATGTGTTATGCAATCTGTCATGATAGTTTTCGTGAGGATGGCTTTGTCTTATGGAAGAAGCCAATGTACCAGCTGGTCTAATATTTTTTATCTCTTCATTGATTGGGGATTATTTTCTCAAGCATAAATGTTTCCTTTCACTCAGGTCTATCTTAAAAAATAAACAATAAATCCTTGACATGGGGTTTTTCAAACACAACCACAATTTCCAATTTGTTTGATTTCCTTTGTCAGTGAAAATGGAGAAACAGTGCACAACTAGATCAGTATAATTAAATCAAGTATTTAATAAACATTATAACAGATATGTGCATTAGCACTTCCTGTGTGAAATATAGTTATGTACATATATGACCTCATTTGATCCTTCCACAACTGTATTTCATTATTTTCCCTGTTTAACAGAGAAGTTGATGAGACAGAGAACATTTATGAGAAATGCCCAAGGCACAAAGCTAATAGTAGTAAAGGTAGAATTTGAACTCACCTTGTCTTGTCCCAAAGTCCATGTTCATATACATTACACTACACCTGCATCTACCCTGCCCTACTTTAAAACTCTCCTCAAATGCAGTAAGATTTTTGCCTCATTGTGGGAAGAAATTTACATTTGTTTCTTGCTTATAACTCCAGCATTGAGAAGCTGTGGGGTTTGCATGAGGTGGGTGATATAAAGGGAAATATTAAATTAACAGAGGAGAATTTACTGCCTCCACTTTACCTTACAGGTCTGCCCTGAGGGGAATAGGAAATGAAAGCAATTAAGCCTAGGTTTTCTTTGTGGAGATAAATATATAACAAAGGTTGAACAGGGCACTCCAGGGGTAGCTGAGGTATGTAAGACATGGAGAGGGCAAGGACAAATTTTAAATTTTCTAATTATTTTTATTATAAATGTGATCTTGTTAGTGTTTTCTTGAGATTACATTAAGGATTTAACTGATTTTTAAGTATTTTTAGGGACCAGACTGAGGTTTCTGGGTTGTAATTTATCCTAAAGTTAAAAAAAAAGGTCCTAACTAATACGGTTTACAAATCTTTTGCAATATTACTATGAGTGCTAATAATAAATATAATCACAGAAACTTTCTTTTTATCTAAATTTTAGTTTATAGCTCATATTTTAACATGCCTTAATTTCTTTGGTCTTCACAAGAACTCTTGTATTGTTAGTATTATCCCATTTCACCAATGTCCTTTTTCAACTGCTTTAGACAGTTACATTTTTAATATAGTCAAAATTCAAAACACTGATGCTATTACTGTATAATAATAATAGCTGACTTTTCAAAAAATACTGTAACTAGAATGTGCAATGCTCCAGGTTAATTTAAAAAAAATATATACAAGTTAATTTGTGTAACAAAGACCCTTAGAAACATCATCTATACGTATGGCTTTAGAGAGTATATGTCATGCAGCCCAGAGTGATTAAACACAGTGTTTCACAGAACCACCACTGTCCTGGTGCATTCATACAACTAGCACTCTTAGAAACAACCTTTACACAATTGTTCTTAGAGAGTGTATAACATGCCAGGCTAACTTAAAAAAAAAAATCTCTAATTACATCCACAACTCTGCAAGGTCAATATAGTTATTGTCATTATGTCAATGAGAAAACTGACTCAGGAAGGTTAAACGTCTAACTTAAAATGAATTGTACTTGCACTTCTGGGAATATGTCCTATTTCCTATTGATATATATCAAACAATGTAAGATAACTGTCAATTTTGGAAGCCAAGAACCATGTGGTCATGAGTTTCCTGGATTTTTGTTGGCTCACATATCTCAAACATGGCGTTGTTATGTAGGAAACTGGTAAATGCCAACAGATGTAGATAAAAATAGTCCAGAGTAAAGCTTGTGCTTTCAAGTCAGGGGACCAACCGAGGGGCAGCCTGCAAGACAAAAATTTTAAATAATAGCCACTATACTACATCGAAACACCACAGAAAAAAACAACAACAACACACAGTGGTCCCATCCTGACCCTGGCTGGGAAAAGCCAAGAGAGGAGCCCAGACTTCAGCCCCTGCCCAGCTGTAGTGAGGAGCTGCCATCTCCCCACCAGGGTGGAGGTAGAGAGTGTTGAGTAGGAAAACAGACTTTGATCTCCATCAGGTAAGAATGAGGCAACCCCTCCTCTCACCACAGGGATGGGATAGAGACTGAGCAGAGGGTCAGAGCTTTACAGTCATAACAAAGCTGTCCTCTGTCCCTGTGGTGTCAGGGAAGGCCAGGTGGGGAGCAATAACCAGGCCCTCCTACCTGTTATAACCAGGGAGGTGAGTGGACACCTTGTGGGAAGGCAGAACTTACACGTCCCCCCAGCAGTGATGGCAGCCCCATCTTAGGTGTCAATAGAGGCAAAATGGAGAAGCCGGGTAGTAATGAGGTGGAGCCTTATCTTGGTTTTCACCAAGTTGCATCTTCAGCTCTTTTTGGATTTTAAGTTTATTAGTTGTAGTATTATTATATGTACCATATACCTTAATCAATGCTCTCTAAATCAAGATATGTTCACCCTGGTATGTTAAAATGATTCATTAGGATGTAGAATTAAGAGATTAGTGCTTCTATTAGCATTTGGTCATCTCCTCTTTTCAAATGTCTGTTATCTATATTTAAATTAAGCGATATAATAGTGCATACATGTTAATAGTATGCTTAGTTTCTTACTGACTGGATACATAATGTTACTGCTTAGAGACAACTGTTTTAAACCATTACTATTCAAAACCCTGCCTGACCTGAGGATTGAGCCAAGTTAAAATGGGTTGGTGTGTAGGGATTGGTAATCAGAAGAGGAGAAGGCTGTGGCCAAAAGGAAGATTTGGAAGGTTCAGATATGGCTTTGCCTATGAATAGTCTGATTGGACCCAGTGACATAGCAAGGTAATCACTTACTCTTCTATTATCTAATGGCATAGTTCCAACAATGACTTTAAAGAGTAATTATTTTAAGTATTCAGGTAAAGGGAGAAGAGCAATGCAGGGACACAAGCAAAGTGCCAGAAATTGCCTATTTCCAGGGAAGTTATGTGGGTGAAGGTGATAGGGAGCAGGACGTGGGGCAGGGTTTGCTCTGGTCGTCAACCCCAACATCTGAAAGGGTTTGATGTAGGCTGTACCAGTGCTTCTAAAACTCTGACAGTTGGATTAATTCGATCAGTATATAATGTCTCTAGGCCCCAAGGAAATCATGTTTGAATGACATTTAATCAGTGATAGCAACACATATAAAGACAGAGTGATTTTGATGGAGAAAAGTGGAAAGTCTAAAAAATTGAGATACAGAAAGTGAAGATCGGCCATTTTTTTTCTTTTTCTGTTTTTAGTGAGTACTGCTCCACTAAGGAAGCCTCTACATTTGTGAGATAAAAAGCAAACTTGTTAATTTAGCTGCACTGGAAATTAAATGTTATACTACCATTACCACCACTTCACTGCTCTGGATCTTCCACTTCACATTTACCAAGCAACCATCTGTTGAGAAAGTGCGGGTTCTCAGTAATCTTGCTAATAAGGTCTCAGTGTACTTGATCATTACTATGTGCCAGACACTGTTGTCAGTGCTTTATATGACCAGCTCATTTAATTCTTATAAAGACACTCTGAACTGGAAGCCATTATTAGCCCCATGGTACAAATGAAAAAACTTGATCCCACAGAGGCTAAGAGATTTGCTCAAGAACAAATTGATAGTCAGTGGCAAAGCTGGGAGTCACCCTGGGACAGTTACAACTCCAAGTCTGAGTTCTCAAATATTCTGAAACACTGCCTTGTTGAATCTGGGACAGGGGAATCCTTAGAAGGGAGAGTATAGGTACTCAATCATTCAAATACTGTGTCTACTGTTTTAAATGAATGAATGGTCATTGAGTTATTGTGGTGAGAAGTACATTGATCAGTCTTGTGCAAAGCCAGTTAACAGGACTTCATCACAGAGAGACTGATCTCTCTAGGTTACTGGGAACACCTGTCCTTCAGACTGAGAGCCTGAGAGCTGACTTTGTAACTGTAGGGGTTTACCTCTTACAGTATGGAGGATTATCTTTACAAGCCCACCCCTGGATATTCTCACCATTGGGATAATCTCATCAGCAATCCAGCCTTTACTCAGGAAACTTCATTGAAAATGATGGTGCAAGTATGTTGCATAAACATGGTTTCTATAGGAGATGACTTGGGACTTTTCAGAGACTTGAATATGAAGTTATCTTTTATGTGAATTCCTTTGTTTTCTCATTCATGCTGACTTTTTCCTCAACCTTATTTGTGGTCTCTCAGAACTAAAAGTCACCTCTTAAATAGTCAAGTTATTAATAGAGTAATATTGTAAAGAACAATTGTTTTGTTTTGTTCACCTGGAGGACACAAACATGTTTTGAAAAGTGAAGTTGATTGTTTGGTAGACTCCCAGGAGTGCTGGGCCAGTGCTTCTCCCTGGGAAATTATTTCTGAAAGTTCGTGACTGTCAATACCTATAGGCAGGCAGGAAGCCGTTAAGCTCTTTTCTTCTTGGTATTTACAAAAATAGCTCTCAAATTGTTGTTTTAGTGATTTTACAAGTACCACATTTTTCTCTATTCTATTCTCTCCCCAAAACCTGTCTCAAGCGATCCTAGCCTGAGTGACCCATGACACCAAGGGTCATGGTGATGGTTCCTTGGAGCCCTTCAGCTTCCTTCCAGCTGGAATGATCACCTGGAGGCCTGGGGTCATCTATATGCCTATCCATTAAAGCAACTAAATCCAACTAATCAGGGATGAAACCTCACTAGTTCCCCTCACTTTCCCACCTAGCATTTCAGTTGTCTAACATTTCACACTTTCCTAGGAAAATCTCACATTGGACATAGCTCAGCCCAACAAGCTTTCCTTGAAACTTTCCCTTGTCTACCTATTTTTAGTCTTTTCTCAGCTGACTACTCTGGTAATTGACGTTTGCCTCCCTATAATGCCTTTTCTATTCCATCAAACCTTGCAAGCTGCTTTTCAATAGTTTTGGCTACTTCCTCTAATTGCTTTTGGGGCACCAAAATGACTGATTTTCTTCCTCTTGTCTTATCAAAAATTTAATTTCCCACTGCCTTCCTGTACCCAACTGAGTCAACACAGTGGAACTTGAAAAAAGAAGGAAGGAAGAGAAAGGAAGGAAGATAGGAGAATGGGAGGGAGGGAGGGAGACAACAATCAATCAATCGATACTTTATCAAAACTTCAGCTGCTTTTCCTGTGTTTCTTCCTATCTCTTTTCTGCAGTATATGGTGAAAGGCCATTAACGAATTGCCTACCAAGGAGAATGTAAACAATTAAGTGAATAATAATTTGTTTAGTTTTCTAATTAGTTTTTAACAATTATGGATCATTGTTAAGAACTAATATGTAAATTGCACGTATATATTGTATCTGAAAGTACTGACCGTATCTACACCAACACTACAAGGAAATAAAATATACTCATAGAGACTAAAACATTTATAGGAGCTATAATATGCAATAGGTACTTAAATTAGTAGCAGCATCTTATTTAAAAGAAGTGCTAAGCCTCAATGTTAGAAGGTTAGTCTGACCCTAATTTATGAATTTGTTATTTGGTTCCTTGCATTGGGTCATGATTTTATTTCTGTTAATATGCAGAAATAAAAATGATGTGATCATGCAATACCGCCCTCTTCAGAAGTTTGAGGCAATTTTAGAATATTATAAGCTTCACTTCAGGTAGCTTTTATATGAGGATGGGTAGAACTAATTTTATTTTCTTTTTTTAGAAATGAAGTTGTAAAGTAGAAAAATTTTATGGGTCTACAGAGTCTGAATATCACTGTTAGAAACCATTCTTTAGAATGTATTTCTCATTATTAAAAGTTGTCATCATTTGAAAGCTGAAATATGGCAAGAAATAGCATTTTTTTTCAGAGAAAATTTGTTAAGGTACATATGATGTCAAATGCATAGGAGACAAGTTTATATGAGTTAATGGTAAGGTTGCTGAAGGGGTATCATTATCTGCATTCGAACTTCAGCTCTGGGATTCACTGAAACATAAATAAAATGAGTCTTCAAAGATTGCTCTCTTCCCTTGTACACCATTGACTTTCCAGGGACTTCTAAAGCATTGAACCCAGATCCACCTTTTCAGAACATCAGTCTTATGCATAAAATGATCATTCCCTGTCCTTTCCATTAAATAGAGTAAAAAGTCCTTATTATTCCAAATACAGCTGCTGAAGGCCAGTGGTCCCACTGGAAGTTTTCTCATAAATTTATGTGGAATTATTTCCTAGAGATATATGTCAACTTATATGGAACAAATTCTTAACACTCATGATTCACAATCTAATGCTGAAACTTCAGACATCTGTAGTAGATTGATATGGTTTCAGAAAAATTAGGGATGTGAGAGATTTGGGGGATTTTAAATCAAAATGTGCTTTAATCAAAACTGTGCATACTTCCTAAATTTTGAACTAATGAAGCTTTTTTTTACTGATTCTGGAAAGTGATGGTCTGCTGAATTATTGGTAAATTATTGCATTAATAATTACTAAAGAATCATGTTTCTTGTTATCCATATTCATGTATAGTCCTCTTCCATCATCACTAAAGCCTTGGTCATGCGACTTGCTTTGGCCAATAGGTCATTGAAGGTCGTCTTGTGCATTGTGTTTTCCCTCTTGAGCCCCAGGATGTCCAATATAGCCTCTTTTATAGGTGAGAAAGAAAAACCAAGGCACTCTGATCGACAGCTGCCTGCCAGCCATTAGGGTGTGGCCACCTGCTATCAACCAACCTCCAGCTGACCTGCCTGCCAGCCAACTGCATCTGTATGAGTGAGTCAACTCAACAGTGCAGCAAAGACAACTTTCCCTCTTTGAGCTCTGCCTAAATTGCCAACAATTATACTCAAATAAAGGTGTTTTGTTTTAAGCCACTGATTTTTGGAGTGGTTCATTTCCTCAGTACTAAATAACAAAGCAGTGTTTGCTAGAAAGTGCATTTGTAATCCCCCAAAACAGGAAAATTTTTGTTATTATCCACAAAATTATTTTGGGTAAATTATAATTTCTGAGACTCAATTGGCTAATTAATAAAATAGAAATAATGTTACTATCTTTACATATTTTAGTCACTTAGTTTATTTCTTTTTTAGCTGCAGAAACAGATGTGTAGGATTAAATGACTTGCTCAAAATTATAAAAATACTAGTTTGCAGAAATTGAGTTAGTTTTCCTGTGTAAGTAATAAACAGATTTTTAATGCAGTATTTATTTATATTTTCTAATTATATTTTGATTATGCTATTACAATTATCCCAGTTTTTGCCCCTTTGACCCTCTCCCCCCAGGACACTCAGGCAGTCCCCACACCAGTGTTCGTGTCCATGGGTCATGCATTGGTTCTTTGACTACTCCACTCCTATACTGTACTTTATAGGTCTCACCTGTGTTTTGCCAGGGCCACCCTGCCTGAGCTATAAAGCACTGTGAGATGGCTGCAACTTGTGCTGGGCTTGGAGATTCCCAGGTGAAGCCAAGCTGTGAATCTAGGCTTGTTACTGCTAGTACCAGGCCTGGGGCCTCTTAGCAAGAGGTTTGGGGCCTGAGGCTTGCTGAGGCTGACTGTTGGTTGGTTGAGAGGATATAGGAAGTTGCAAAGCATGAGCTCAGACCAGCCATTCATATGAAAAAGCAGCTTGGGTAATCCCATAAGTTGGGTAGGATGGAGTCTCTGGGGATCTCCAATGCAGGTCAAACAGTGTTAGCCAGATTGATGGAGTCTCAGATATGGCACCACCCTACTGGCTCTGTGGCCCTGTTGGGGGAAGGTTCAGAGAATGGACAATGGCCTCTGCCTGCTTTTGACTGGGGGAAAGCTGTTCCCAATCTCTTGTCACTGGTACCTTTCAAGCTGCTACCCCAGTGCTGGAGCTCAGAGGGAGTGAGCTTGAGTTAAGTCCATGTATGGGTTCTTTAAGAGGAACTGCTTGGGATTCCAGAAGTTTCTTCCATTGACTCAACCCCCACTGGAGTTTGCAGCCAGAAGTTACGCGGACTTATCTTCCTGATACTGGAACCCTGGGATGGGGGACATGGTGTGGGGCTGGGACACCTCACTCCTGAGACATTCTCCCAAATTTTTATGTACTACACGTGGATTTGAGACCAGGCCATTCTTTGTCTCAGCCCCTCCTACCAGTCTGGATGGATGTGGTTTATTTAATTCCACAGTTGTCAGATTTCCATTTCACTTGATATCTGATCATTCTGAGTGATGGTTGTTCTAATTTTAGTTGTAATTTTGATGTGGTTGTGTGAGGAGGGAAGCCGTGTTTACCTGTGTGGCCATCTTGACCAGAAGCTTCAATTAACAGTTTTAAATGCAATAGGTTGGGATGAGAAGAGGGTAGTTCACATTCCAAAAAAGAAAAAGAAAGAAAGAAAGAAAGATCCCCCAAACCCAAACCAAAACAAAAAACAATAAAATACCCAGGGTTGGATTTAACAAAAAAGAACAAGACTAGTACCAGAATTAATCAGAGAATACAAAGACGACTGGAAGAAATGAAGAGACCTGCCAGTTTCCTGGGAAGACATGACATCATTAAGATCCCAGTTATGTCCAAATTTATATATTTATTTCCAATCTCAGTTGACACTCTATTTTGTTGTTTTTGTTAGACGCTGAAGAGCTGATACTGCAGCTCTTCTGAAAGAATAATGTATTAAAATATCCAAGAACTGTGGTTAGAAAATAAAACAAGGAATTTTTGGAAAAGCTAAAAAGATTGGGAAAATAGGTTATGGAGCTATTGTAACTGACTTAGTATGGTTCTGGCATCCTTACTCTTAGATAACATCCTTGTTTCTTATTTCATTGAAAAAACAAAAACAATTAGATAGTTTCCAGATGATCTTGCCACTCCATAAGTCAACCTATCGCCATCTCTGTCCAGACTCTGTCTCCTCTCCTCTAACTATTGATAAACGGTTCATGTTCCTATTCATTGCCAGCCCCCTTTTTAAATAGTGGATCTTACCTGCTTTTGCCTGTTCAAAAACTGCTTTAATGATGATCTCTTCTCTCTTGCAGCATTACCTTTTTTTTCCTTCTCCACTGAATTATCTATCAGTATACAATTGTTATTATTTTTCTTAGTTTAAAAGAAGGAAAATAAAAGTCTCCCTTGACCACTTGTTTTCTTTCAGCTTCTATCCTATTTTTCTTGAAGAAATTTCTGTAACCACTCACTTCACTTCTCGTTATCTCTAGAAATCACTGCAGCCTTTGGTACCATCAAAATAGCTCTTATCAAACACATGGAGGACTTTTTTGTTGGGAAAGGCAGTGTTCAATTCTAGGCCTTCAGTTTTCTCAGTGTATTAGCAATCTTTAGCACAGATAATCACTCTTACTTTTTTTCTGAAACAGTTTCTTCCTCTGGATTTTAGAAAACCATGTTAACTTTACAACCTTATCTAGTGTTACTGCTTTAAATAGTATCTATACATTTATGAATCTCAAAGCACATCTCCAGCCCAGACATCTCATCCAAACTTCAAACTCATCCACCCATCCGTCTATTTAATATACTCAGCTGGATGTCTGACATCTCTGACTTAACAAGCTCAAACCTAAGCTTTTGAATATTAACACCCAAAACAAATTCTTCTCACAGCTCTCTCCATCTCAAAACAAATGGCAACCACACTCTTCTAGTTGCTTAGATATTATGATGTTATCATCTGTCTTCTTTTTCCTCATATCAGCAAATCTTATTAGCTCTTGTTTACAAATATTTGTAGAAACTCCTCTATCATTATCACTCCCTTTCAAATCATTGCTTCTCTACTGGGTTACCACAATAACCTCGTTTTCCTTCTTAAGCCAGAAGAACTATACCTTAACTAAATTAAAATATCCACACTAAGGAGGTCATCTAATTAATATGGCTTATGTCATTTTTCTGGAGGGAGTAGCAGCAGATGTGGGTTCAAATTCAGATTCCACTATTTACTGTGTATGACTGTGGGCAATCATGAAAATTTTTAGCCATTGTTCTTTTTATGAAATATGTGTGTCATTTGCTCTCTCTATCCCGTGGAGATTTTGAGAGGATTAAACTAATACAAAACACATCTGTGTATGTGAAATTTGTAAAGTACTGCCCAAATATAAAGTGATCATAATGAATTGATAGTATAATTACTATGACAATAGGATAAATGAGTGTGCACTGTATAATATTTCAAGTGTCATAAAATATTAAGTGATTTCAGATTAATAGAAACTGTAATACAATAACCACTTCAGAGAACTACTGCACAAAGTGAATGGGGGAATGGGGAGAAGAGTGCAGCACAGCCACTTTAGATGGGTTTGTAAAGATTTATTGAGCACAGGGAGCAATCCGCAGTCTAGCAAAATTGGCATTTGAGGGGTGTCACAAATAATAATGTACTACATCTTGCACGACAATGTATGGGTGTCCAAAGGCTATTACAATCTAAGCATTGCCCTAAAATTGTATGAAGGTAATAGCATTTCTACTATGAGAAGGGTACTCAGAAAAGAGCTTTCTAAGAAATCTATTTAGTATAATCAGTGCTACCTTTAGTCCAATAAAACCATAGCAACTTGAGAAATTAAATTCTGATTCCAATTCGGCCACTACTTCTATGAGTAATAACTGCAGGATAAAATAATTGCACATCAGAAGAGTGTCTGAAATTTTAGGCTTGTGAAATTCAACCCATGTACAAGGGATTGTAGAAACCTAACTGAGTATCTAGAAGATACCGGGCCTTTTCATATCAGGCCAATTTTAGGAGACCTAACGGAGTCCTTTCCAAGAATTTTGATATGGAATATGTTTTTTTGAATATTTGGTTTGAAATATCCATTAGGTCTATAGCAAAGGTATGGAATATTTGATTCAACTCTTTTGTAGACTGTGTTTTTATATTAGTCCTAGAGTGAAATTTTTCCCTATTATGTTTAACCGATTATTTAGTTGAAACTTTTATGCCACATTCAGTTATTTCTAGAATCATATCTTCTACCTGATAAAATTGTAAAATTTTAAAAATGTTACTCAGATACTGAGATAGATACTCCCTTTTAAGGGCAGAAGTTAATGGAGCCAAAGCACATTCAAGATGAGAAAATGGCATCATAATGATCAGTCTTACAAACTGCTTTAGTTTTTATACAGATTTCCACATCTGCTAGAAGCTATGCAAGGTGTTGGAGCCACAAGAGTGAGCAGGAAAGACACAGCCTCTGATCTGTTGTTTTGTGTAATGTTCAGCTCTACAGCCTCTTATTCTGGAGCTTTCCCAACTCTATGTTCATCTCCTGCATTTTTGGACCTTTTTTCCCATTCACCCATACTTTCGAGGTCATGCTTTATTTGAATTTTGTTTGAAGCTGAGTCTCTTTAATGTGAGGATTTAGTCTAGAGGGAATTTTGAAACTGTCAGTTTTGAAAGCTCAAGGTATTCTGATGGCTCCAACCCTTTTAGCTCCTTCAGTGGACCCCTTGCATTATTCCTTCACTGGAGTTTCAGCTGAGGTTCTCACACCAACTTGTCCTTTCCTCTGAGTACCAATGGACTGCTAAGGTCCTCTTCCTTCCTCCTGCAGAACTGCTGATAGAACACAGGTCTGTTGTTAGTTGTCATGGTTTGTCCATACCTGCTCATATCTGGGGCTGTGGGGTGACGTACATTTCTACTTATTCTTCTTGATGATATTGTCAGTGCATTTTGATTTTTCTATTCTAGTTATTCTTTCTCTTTCTTGTGGGGGAAGTGGGGAGATTCAGATACCCTGCCACCATTGCTATCTTTCCAGAATTCAGAACATGTATTTGTGAGCTTATCTGGACAAGTAGAGAATCTCTGGGGATCGAATAAAGCTAAGATTTATGCACATGCCAGAAGTTATAACTAGCAGCACAGCTGGTCTGCACACAGGACTGGAAACTATGACTCAGGCAGTTGTTTATCAATATCAGAATGTTTTTATTCCTGGAAAGCTTGCTTTCAGGTTGCTAAATCTACACTCACTAGCATACTATGAATATGTATTTGTACATATAGTCTGCAGACAACAAACATAATATTTTGGAAGTGGGAACCAAAAGAAAGATAGTGTATCACCACCTGTAACTAATTAAATATTTGTGGTAATTTAATGTAATTAAAAATTAAACAAGCATTTGGTGCAGTGTAATGTATCAATTTTCCTACATTTGCTATGTGCTTCAATATGCTCTCTGGTTGACTGTTTTAACTTGGAGTTGATGTTAACAGCTTTTACTATTGTTGTTTTATTTTGTTGAATTTTGCATTTAATATGCCCTTTGCCTGATTACATCTCTCTTTCCTCCACTCTGTCCAGTTAATTGCCCTCCATTCTCAGATCTTAGTTTGAACGTCATTTTCTCCAAATGGCCTTTTCTGACCACTACACAACCCCATAGAAATCTGGTTCTCCTTTTACTCCTTGTCATAATAATCTGTTCTTTTGTGGCTCTTAGGAAGTGTCAATGTTTAGATAAATGAATAGCAAAACACCATCTCCTTATGATTTTCATACTTTATGATTTTCAAATGCATGAGTTTGAAAAACAATGTAAAGTCACAACCATTTCTAAAGAAGGTGGAATCTTACAACACAGAGATTCAACCACTTCTTCAGTGTGTGACTTGATGAGTCACTCAAGCAAGTGTGGGGTGGTAATGGGGTAGAAGGATCAAGCCAAAAAGAAAAAGGACTCATGGACATGGACATCAAGTTGGTGATTGCAATGGGTTAGGAGGTGGGTGGAGGTGGGAGAGGATATAAAGGGGATAAATAATAATAAAAAAATGCAATAAAAACAGAATTTCCTTACAGGGACCTGAAATTGGTTAAGCATAGCTCATCTGGACAATAGGGGACCTCTACACTGCAGAGGTGTGGTCAGCCATGGGGACTTGTAGTAAGGAAAGGTGCTGTTCCATGAGCTAGCATCATGATGCAGTCAGTGAAAGGCAGAGAGGAGGGACGGGGAGTGTTCTCTTGGCATTTGTGGCCGAGGTTACTAGTTTACTTCTGAGTCCTGGCTGTATCCGGACCCTGTAGGCTCCACGACATATTTTTATATTTTAAAAATGCTGTGTCTCTTTAGTATAATCTAATTGAGTAATTTTTTGCTAGTTGCAATCTATAAAGATCTAATGAAAACACAGTATTTAGCTATTGCATGAGCACATGACACAACATTTAAGAGTTACAAACTCATATAGCTTTTAGTAGAGGAAATAAGCAGTTACTATGATGAGAGAATTTATATTCTCTCTTCATTCATACAGCAGTTGATTACGTTATATAGGGCATACAACTATTCAGAATTTTCTGCTCACTTGGAAATTAATATCACAAGTGAACTTGAGATTTACCTGTTTGTTTATTTATTTGTCACATAGTCCAGCGATCAATCCACTTTATTACTAATAGTGAAGCAAAAAATTAGCCATTACTATATAATTATATAACCCTAATAATTTTTAATTTATTCTAAACTCTGTCCTAAAAGAACAAAATAAAAGCTGAGTTACTTAATACTCTGAATATACATAACTCATAAATAATGTAAAAATACAGAAACATGAAGTATTACGTATATATTTTTCTTTAAATGTATCTCCTACTTCAGTAGTACAGTGGGTAAAGCTATTTTCTTCCAAGTAATTGATACTTTATCTTTGTTTAGTACCTTTAAATAATAGATATGTAGGCACTTACTATAGAGATTATTTTATGTGCAAATAACGTATGGACATTCTACCTATATATTCAGTTTTCCCCCAAACAATTAGACATTTAACCATGTCTTCAGTATCTTCCAGTTATGTTATTCTTCTCAAATAGAGCTCAGCTAAGTTCCTCAATAATACTGATAGCTACAGAACGGCTGTGCAGCAGTGACATTAATAAGACTGAAACTATCTGGGGTCCATCTTTAAATAATTAATGCAGCTGCTTAACTTCCTCCTGGACTATCATGACACCAGTTAGAGTTGGGAGTATGAGGAGAGCATTGGGTTTAAATATCAAATGTTGTCTCTGCCTTTGGCATAGAAACCAGCTGAGGCAGGAGATAAGCCTAACTATATGCCACTGCAAGGAGCTCTTTTGCTCTTGCTGTTTTCACAGAAGCTCTCTGTGGATTCTTTCTGAAGCCAAAGCCACTGATAGAATGTTTGAGCTGGCTCTGTTATTGATTCTGTGATCCAATACTTCCAAAGGTTGATTTTCATATTACGTGCCTAGAACATGCTGAATTGGAATCTAAGATAGGAAAATTTGTTAAATTGTAGTTTATGAAACTAAGGAATGACTCTTTAATGGTCTACTCTGGGTCAGCTCAGAGAGATAAGCACAAATATTAGAGCCTTGGTAGGTAGTGGCCACTTAGGTAAGTCAGAGCCAGGCCAACAATATGGTAGATAATTGCTCTCTGTATTGAAAATATTGAGGAAGAGGTGCCAAACGAACAGATATTTTCAATGCAATTTGCACCTATTTCTTTCTGCTGACCCAGAATAATTCTCAACTTCTCAACACTGAGCCCTACTTTTTATTTTGAATTATTTGATAATACAAGAATACTTCTTTTTTCTCTTTTTATATGCTATTATTACTATGAAATCAATACTTAAGTGAAAGTAAGGACAATATTCATGTTATAAGTTTATTAATGGACTAATTGCAAACCTCTAATTGGGATTTAAACCAGGCTCTTGGGAAGCGTGCCATAGCAATCCACATTGGAACATTTGAAGTTAAGTAACTAAAATATTCTGATTGACCTCTTCCAACAGTCCTTGGTATTTCATGTATTTGTGTTTGTATGTTGTACGAGCATTCAAATGCCTTTATGCTATTATGTTGATTATTGCTTTTATTTATTTGTATAGTTTGTATTTACTACACACCTTCCTTTTTATGTTTATAGTTATTAAGCAAGAAGCCTACATGGTTAAAACTGGAATGGCTATAAGTTTTCAAGAGCTGTTCATAATTGCAGTCAGCATGGCTAATGACACCATAGAAACAGTGATAATCATGCATACAAAAAAGAGCAAGTTGGATATTTTAATTAGAATAATGCAGATTAAAACAGAACTAACAAGCCTCATATGAAGAGTCTATATTTAAATAAGAGATGTGTTCTTTTTCTAGAAATGAAATTTCCCTTTAAAGGCATTATTTGTTTGTGACTCTCCATAAGCACTCAATGGCTACATACCATGGCATTCAGTGTATTGTTAGGTGGAGGACTCTTTGTCATCATGAAATGTCATTTCTTCCTCAGTCTTGCACATTTGAATCTGTGGAAGGAATGAAGCTGATATCATCAAAATATTCCTGAGTCCTGAAAATTAAATGTTTTTATTGATTTTTCAAGTATGCCAAAGTCAGCATTTTATCACAATTTTTTATGGATTTTCCTGTATTTATGGAAATAAAGCTATTAGCTCTAAATGTGAGCTTTAGCTTTATTTGTAACTTTGCTGAAATTTGTATTATAATGTTGTTGGTTTCTTGAAAGTTATAAATTTTAAACCCTTTCAAATATTTCATTACTCTTTTTAACTCAGGAGCCAGCTGTTAGGGCAAGGTGAGAGTTAGCATGGTGTGTGCAGAACTGGAAGACCTTATTTTTAGGGACCTTTGTCTCAGTGCACGGGTGAGAGGTCAACACAGTAGCCATGCCGTTTAACGTATAGTGGGCAGTTCCATGATGTCAAGTCTGCCTCATCCACTCTAGTGGCTGTGAACCATGTGACTACCAGAAG
This sequence comes from Tonatia bakeri, assembly GCA_004024845.1. Lineage (NCBI taxonomy): Eukaryota > Metazoa > Chordata > Mammalia > Chiroptera > Phyllostomidae > Tonatia > Tonatia bakeri. The sequence continues at coordinate 61,131 of PVIA01004155.1, forward strand.
TAACTCTCCCGAATTTCTCTTTGTCCATGTAGAAAATGTGGGAAACAAAAAGCCCTGGAAAACCTACCACTCAAAAAATGTAATGGGAAAATGCAACAGTACATATATAAGAGCTTGGCAAACTGTGTAAAATTAAAAGAAGGTCAGAAGCTATTACCATTACCAAACCAAGAATACTTACCAGAAAATTAAACTTTCCTGTGAGTCTGGTAATTGTTTGTATTCCTCTGACATACACAGAGCAGGCACTGGCTCATCCAGGGGTGTTCTAAAGCTCCACCCGGGGAACTTTGTCTCAGATTTTCGGGAAAGAAGGATGACCACACAATTATACTGAATGTCTCACTGGGCTCCCAAGAGAAAAAAAAAAAAAAACACTTATAGAAGTAGGACCCTTATCTACAACAAAGACTTTACATTACTATTGTTTTTGTAACTGAGCTTTTTGGGTTATTGGGGTGATTGTAGAGATAAATTTTACTTTAAAAATTTTCTGAATATAGATAGAATAATGATAGGAAACAGTATTTCTGACAGATCATGGTAAATAAGAGAAAAAGTCATGTGTTTTCACTTTTTATCATTCGAGTTTCTGCATCTTACACAGAAATTCTGAAATTAAAACAAATGTGCATTATAGAAGTTAAATATATGTAATGTGACTATAAAATTTAAGGACTCATACTTATACATTATGTATTTCAGATGAGATGAAGCTAATTCAGTGCATTCCACACATGAAATTTAGTAGAAATCTGATGTCATCCTAGAGATATGTGATTTGATTAGCAATGCCATTGAATAAAATAGCAGGTTTTAAAAATGTATAGTGGTAATTTCCCTCTACATACCTAAGTTATTTTACTTGTGTTTTCCTTTTAGGTCAATTGCTTTTTTTTGTATACCTTTAAGCTTTTGGGTCTATAATCAAATGAAGACATTAATTCTTGAATGTTAAATAATAGATATGGTCTAAAAGATAAAATCTCTAATTATTACAAAGTTGAGTATGGCACATTATACTAAAAAACCCTAAATAGAATTTGTTACATAACAACTCCATTTCAAGCACCTTCTCCAGCTTATCAACTCTCCTAGTGCGTCATGAGAGGGACTATTGTGGGAGCCAACCAGTCATGTGCAGTTTCTCGTCCCACTCTCTCACACACCTGTGTGATGCACATGTGTGAACCTTCTCCACCTGGCGCCTTTACCTCAGACCTGCAGGCACAGCTCAGGATGTGGACCTTCTTCAGAGAGTAGCTTATTATACCTCTTTTGCCCCAAGGGAGTATTTCTAAGTCTTGCCAGATGATGGTAGTCAATGTACTATCAGAAGTTCTTTATCAAAAATCTATTTCTGGAAAATTTGGCATTGAATCAGACTGCTGGCATTTACTTGCAAAACTGTCTTGGTGCCAACAGCTTCTCATGTATGAGGAAGGGGCTGTGTGGTGTCAGTCTCATACTCTCATATTTAAATTTAGTTCACTATGAACTTGCAAGTGATTATTAGATATCTAAACTGACAGATACAAGCAGGGCTTGTAGACAAGTGCTGAAAAATAAAAAGCAGTTACCTCTATCAGGACAACAAAGCAGTGTCTTTGGTTCTGTAAACACTCCTAGGAAAGACAAGCTCATTAAGTCACAGAACTCAGAATTTCTGCAGAGCAGAGACTTCCTTTACCAGAGGATGTGCTGCTGGTGATAGAGAATGCATTGTGACAGAGGAGGAGTTTACAATGAAAGGTTCCAGGACTGTTTTAGTGTTTGTGTGATATGACCACCTAGAAAGGAAGTGAATAAAATATAAACTGTTATATTAATTTGTTATACTCTAAGTTTCCTTGCTATCCAAAAGTGTACTTTTATACCTCTATGCTAAATAAAGATTTATAACCCTAAAGTGATATAAAAATAAAGATGGAGTTTTGAATTCAATACATTGAATATATTTTCCTGCACAGAACATTTTTATCTGTGAAAACGAGGCTCTGTTAATTGTCAGTCCTCAGTGGTCATGGTTGATTGTAGCCTGGTTTTCCCTGCACACCAATGGCACCTGTGGGTTACTGATTTCCAGGAGTCATTTTCTATTCTGAACATGAAAGCAGAACCATGTTTTAATAAGCATCGATGAACTAGCAACATTTCTATCTTGATCCAGACCAGAGAAATATCAAATTCCATAGAGTTTTAAACATAAACTTTAGATTTCCTATGTTTCTAAATCATCTTTGTCAGTACAGTCAGGACCGTTTTCCTTAGTATTTTATGTTGCTAGCTTCTTAGGTAGTAGCATTCTCTATTTTTTTTGGCCTTCATTTTTGGGAATAGAAAAATACTAGCAACAACAAAATCAAAACTGCTTTTAATTTTTCAATGACTCAAGTAAATCTTAAGAAAAAAATAACCTAAGTCTGACCCAAATATTTGTTTCTGAACTTTACTCAAGAAAGAGTTGATGTTTCTGACCCAAATGCAGCCCTTGGGCATGCAGCCCTTCACATGCAATGAAGCTGCATGTGTGTGCTGCAGAGTTAAACGGAAATAGCTTGTATCCCCTCGAGCTGAAGTAGTAACATCCTTCAGCATCCAAGAGAGAATCTCTCTTCATCTCTCCTGCTGCCCCACCCAGTATGAAAGAATTCATTCCCTGACTACCCATGAGATATGGGACCACCTGTATATTATATACACTTATAGAAAAAAGTAACTGTGCAAAATGTTCAAGAAAATTAGATACATCATTGCTCACACACTGATTACCTAATGTCAGCAGAAGTTTTCCCTCTTGTATGCAACTTTCAGTGATGTCTACAAGCATACACTTTTTTAAAACAAAGATATACTTATTTTTGCGCCACTTGGTGTTTTGCTTTTTTATTTTTAGCTTAACTTTAGAGCATACATATTTTCCTGATTGCTATGTGTTTCATACTATTTAGTGGCTGCACAATTAATTGTCCATTTTATTAATGCATAAATAAATCATTTCTGGCTGATTTAACCTTAAGATTAAGTGTAATTTTCTGTTATAGATGATGCCACAATGAATGTATATGCCTGCAAAGGACAGTTGTAGTTAATACACAGTAACAGCAGGTGCTTCTACATGTTCTGGCATCTTTGGTGTTCTGGTTATCTATTCCTGTGTGACAGACCACTCTGCACTTAGTGACATAAAGGCACAGCAACCTTATTATGATTATGAATTTGGTGGTCAGAAATTTAGATAGAGCATGGAAAGATAGAATGATGTTTAGTGTTTCTGCTGGGAAGATGAATGGCTGGAGTGACTTGAATGACTGGAGGCTAGAATCATCTGGAGGTTTCTTCACTCATATCTAGTTGCTGGCCTGGGCTGACTCCAAGGCTGGGTTCAGCTAGGACTACCTATCAAAGTGCTTATACATAGGCTGTATTGTGTCTGGTTCTGAGAAGGAACATCTAGCACGGGAACAATTGGCACTTAGTGTTTTCAGGCGTCTAAACAGACCGAGATGATGCACAGGGAGCGAAAGCATGGAGGGCTTTGTGGGGGAAAGGCTTCTTTGGACATAACCTCAGAAGTCACTGGAGTGGCTTCCATCCCATTCTGTTGGCTGCAAGTGAGTCAGTAGAACCAGTTGAAATTCAAGGAAATTAGACTCCCTCTCTTAATAGGGCACTAGTCAAAACACATTATGAAAATCATGTTGAGTAGAAGATATTTTTGAAGCCATCTTTGCCATACATTGGTTGCTAGAGTATTATTTCTGCTGGGATGAGATTTTAAGTGGATATATTAATTGCTAGTTGAATTGTGGGAATGAAGGTCCATTTGGGTCAGAGGGTTTCTACAAATCCTTTCCCAGCCTAGAGAGATACTTGGCTTTAGTTCTGCTCAATAAACCATCGACAGAATGCAGATTTTTTTCAGCCCTTGTTACTCAGCCTCAGGAACAACTTCTGAACAGGCCATCGTGTTGCTGATTCCCCTTCCTTGTTTTGTCCTGGAGCCAGATCTCTTCTTACTGTTCAGTTCTTCTATCCAATTATAAAAGTAAACATTCTCTGAGACATGTGTTTATCATTTCCTCTTCCCATCAGAAACCTGATGGCTAGGATTATGCAAAGTGTCTGATTTAGTTGATTAAGCAAATAATCCATTTAGTTTTTCATTTTTGCATGAATGCATGGATACATATATTTATCCTTTCAACAAATGTTTATTTAGTACTTTTTGCCTAAGTTAAGTACATTTTGAATAAAGGTATGATCCCCATTCTCATGGAGCTTAATGGATTTTAGGGCAGAGTGAGAAGACATTAAAAATTCATATCATAATATACATAAAATAGCGTATTGTGATAAATGCTGTAAAAGGTAAATGATGAGAGTGATGTGTGAAGAATGAGAAGGAGCTAGGCTGGCAAGAGGCAAATGTAAAGCATTTGGGACAGGAGACAGCATCTGAAAAGAAATTCATGGTTATAGAATGAAAAGAAGGTCAGGTTCACTACTGTAGTGACTAAAGGCAAGAACTGCAGAAGAGCTTAGTGAGGTAGTCAGTGGTCTTGTCTAGCAGGAGTTTGCAGGTCAGCTGAATAGTCTCAGTTCTGTTCTCAGCATAGAGTGAAATCATTACATGGTAAGAGAGGTGACAAAATTTGGTGTATTCTTTAAGAAGTTCTGAGGTGACGAATAGTTGGAGGGAGGCCAGGGTGATTCTGTAGAGGTCAGCGAGTCACCAACTCAGCAATTCAGTTGGGAGAGAATCGGGTTGATAGGGAAGAGAAGAAGATTGGGAAGGCAGTAAAAACATTGGTGATAAATGAGTTGAGAGGAATATGAAGTTGCCCAGTGTGCTTCCTTTGGTGTACTTGTCAATTCTTAATGACAGACAAAGCCATTGAATGATGAATCACACCCACATCAGTCAAATGTCTGGTGGCAGAGCAGTGGCCTGAGGAGGCAGCTCAGGTAAGGGAAGGAAGAGGCCCTGTGGACTCAAGTTTACAAAAGTGCTGCCAAATCCTTCAATGCTCCCTATAGTCTTAAGGCTGGAGTGGTGGAAGGTGAGAGGAGAAAGACTGTAAATCACAATAAGGACTTGGATTTCACTAGAAGTTAGATGGGAAGGCCTTTGATGGTTTTGTACTGAAAATAGATATGATCATATAATGCTTTAATAGAATTGTTCTGTGTGGAAGTCAAATTGCAGGAGAACAAGGTCATATTTAGGGAGACGGATTAGAAGAAAAGTACAGTAATCATGCAAACAGGTGATGGTAACTTGTACCAACGTGGTGGTCTTGGAGGTGGAAGGCAGTTGTCAAAGTCTAGGAATTTTTTTCAGTCATTTGCTTCAGAAATAAAGAAATCATAATTCCTTGCATTCTTCAAGAAGTGTAGGTTAAAGTAAGATTCTGCGTTTTTCTGAAACAGCTTACTCATCAGAAAGAGTTAGCACACTTTGTGTTTAGATGTCAAAGAATGATGCTACCACATGTTTTGGGTGTTGAAGTTAATATTTTTATGAAGGCACTGAAAATCCCAAGCTGCAAGCAACTTTCCCTCAGGGCTTACTTTTGAAATGCAAATATTCTATATGTACATGCGTCAAAGTAGGGTGAATGGTGTATTGGAGATAAGCTTTCATAGGCAGTGCCCCCCTGCAGGGGACAACAAAGATCTCAGAGCCCTCCAACCTGAGATGCTCAGAGCTCTTCATGCAATGCTGGTGTCTTGTCGGGTCCTGATTCAAACAAACCAACTTAAAAGAAGAAAACGTCAGGTGGAAAAGTATGAGCACCTAATATTTGATCATTTTAAGGAATTACGGTCATTGTTTTAGATATGATGGTGATCGCATGGTTATGTTTCCTAAAATGTCCTTATCTTTTAGAGTGACATACTGAAAAATTGCCCAATGAAACTGTGCAATGCCTATGATTTGTTTCAAGCAGCCTTCATGTGTGTGTGTGTGTGTGTGTGTGTGTGTGTGTGTGTGTGCCGGGGATGATGAAGTGGGTTTGTTGACCTAAGAAATATCCAAACCTGTAGAGAATTTTTATGAGTTTATTAGAACAAAGCTGATAACAGTTGCTGGAAAGCAAAATCTCAATGGATTGAGACAATTCTCCAAATGCTTCAGAGAATAGCAGTTTTGCAGTTTATTTTATACATTACAATCAAAAGGAGGCATAATGACGGTTATGCAATATTCATTGGTAGCAGATTAGGGAGGTGGGAGAAAGCAAAGCAGAGAAATCTTTGAGACTGGATAAAGAGTAAAGTGAAGAGACAAATACTCCTTTAACATTGGTGGGTACAGGGGAGCTAGCAATGAACATTTCCAGCACAGGGAGATGGTATCTGGGCAACAAGATACCAGTGAGGGGTTCTGTGGTGTCATGTTCTGGTGGGAGGTTGTGCCCTGAGGGGTCTGGAAAGAAGGGGATTACTCTGTCATTCCAAAGGCATATTATCATAGATGCAAAAAGATGACAGACAGACTCAGTTAAGGTAAAAACTGACATTTGTCCAGGAAGATACTGGTCTAGGACACGATTACCTGTCATGACTTACTTTCACTTAAGAAGTTTTAATTTAGATCATCCTATGTGGTTACTTTCAGTCTCTGAATTTGTAAGGCCCACCATGCAGGCCTCCCTTGAGTTTGTCCAGTTTAGTATGTGGCTTGTTTTTCATCCACAGGTGTATATGAAACAAGACTGACCATGAGTTTAGAATGGAAAATACTGGAAAATGTGTTCATAAGGCTTTATTATGCTTTTGGTCTACTCTTGGTATTTTGCATATTACAAATCTTAAAAATGAGATGTTAAATTTATAACACAAGTGATGTGATAAAGAAATTATATGAGAGTCTGACTGGCTGCCAGGGGCATCTTACAGTATGATAATAATTAAAGATGAATGGCTCAGTCCAGAGTATGGCTCACAGGTTGAGAAATTCAGTTTTCTAAGGCACCCAGAATTAGTTGAACTCATATAACTGATCCATATTAATCAAATGTTAACCTAAAAATAAAAGGCCAAATCAAAAGGTAACGAGTGCTTATTTTCAATCTAGAGAATAGCTATTCTGGAAGCACTGACTCAGGCAGAAACCCACTAGTGTTCTGATTAGGACATGAAAGCAAGGGGTATTGATTAGAAAGGGAAGGAGAATGATTATATGAATTGACTGAAGGAATTTCTGTGGGTGTTGATAAGCTAAAGAAGAAATTTTAATTTCTGTAGATGCAAATAAGCTAACATAGTCATGCTAATTCTAACGTCTTTAATTTTCTGTTAGGTAGTCATACTGCATGCTTTCCTATTAGCTTTGCTAACAGTTGTTTGGGTTGCAGGGCTGCCTTAAACACAGTGCGAAGGTATTTGTCCCAGTTTTAACATTCCAAGGGTTGAGGGGCAGATGTGTAAGGCAGTTCCTCTGGGATAGCAGCTCCAAGTGCATTTTGAAGTGGCTCTGTTTACCTTTTTATACAAGGTCACAATATTAATGTAAAATTGGGAATACTTATTTCCACTGATCAGAATTCTTGGGCCTTTCAATATATACACCCTTTCACATATCAGAGTGGAAGCTTATCATGTGCAAGGGACCAGAGGAAAAAGAGGTGCATCATTCTGGAGGATGCTATCCATGCCCTGGCGAGGCCTCCCTCACCGTCAAGGAAGGGCACCTCTCCAGGGGAGGCCAGCATTGTTCCTCCAAATCCACTTGGGCTTGTTTGACATACAGGAACTATCACCACTCTATGTACCTGTATCCCTTCTTTCAGGCCCTTCTGAACATATGCTGTGATAAACTTACGGAGCGATAGTTTTAGACATACTCTAATTCACTCAGTGACTATGGGTGAGGAAGCATTCCAGCCATGTCTTCATTCCCACATTTTTGCCCGTAGTTCTCATTTGTTAGTTGTTGGATTTTTGTAGTTATGACATTTGGTTGTACCTTGCTGTGTACAGAAATTCAGTGTACAGATACTCTTTCCACTGCAGATTAGTGATGTTATTGGCAGAGAGGCTGAGTTAGGCACACGGTAGTGGTGGGAACATCTTCTGTGTTTTCACAGGTTCCATAGATGTGGACAAGACCTTTCTGGGAGACCATCTATCTACGATAATAATCCTAGTTCACAGCCGAGTGTCTGCACTTAAAATGCTATGTTTTTGAATTAAGTATGCAGTTATGTTATTAAATTTATAAAATCTCTCTATATTTTTGAAAAATATTCCCCTAAAGAAGAGTGGATATAGTTGCATTTGTTAATCTGGGTCCTTGGTTACAAACCTCAAGAATGTTAAGGCAATGCTGTTATGATTTTCAAGAAAACCATATGGTTTACTACATATACATTTTACTATAAAATTTCCTGTATATGTAATTTTACTGCATAATTAGAAGTAAACACATACAAACTCCATTTGATAGAGAAGTATTCTAGATACAGGGCCTTAACTTTTATACCCATCTCAGCCCTGGCTGGCGTAGCTCAGTGGATTGAGCGCGGGCTGCGAATCAGGCATCGCAGGTTCGATTCCCAGTCAGGGCACATGCCTAGGTTGCAGGCCATGTCTCCCAGCAACCGCACATTGATGTTTCTCTCTTTCTCTCTCCCTCTCCCTTCCCTCTCTAAAAATAAATAAAAATAAGATCTTAAAAAAAAAAACTTTTATACCCATCTCAAGTTTTTCTTCCTAGGTCACTCTTGTTGTACATGCAGTCTAAGATAGAATATATTACTTTCAACAACCTCAATATACTTTGCACATTTAAGGAACAGTAACAACTGTTCTACCTAATATATTTCTCAGTCCAAAATTAAAATGTATGTCTGTAGCAGCACTATATATGATTTTTTGAGGATGGGTGATAAAAGTAATATATGCTCTTTATAAAATTACTGAAATAGTAACTGAAAAAGAAGCTGTAATTCCAAATCGAGTGATAACCATAGTTAAAATTTTGCATAAATTTCTCTGAGTGTTTTTTCTCATGCATATATTCACATGTAGATTTACATGTAGACATAGTTCAATATTTTAACAAGATTTACATTTTTATTTATCAAGGAGAAATTCACATGACATAAAATTAACCATTTTGAGGAGACCAGTTTCAATGGCAGTTGGTATGTTCACAATGTTGTACAAAAACCACTTCCATCTGGTTCCTAAACCCCAGAGTTTCTACCTCAGAAATAAAGCCTTGTATGCATTAAGCTCATTCTTCCCAATTCCCTCTCCCACTAGCCCCTGGCAACCACTAATATGCATTCTATCACTAGGGGTTTATTTATTTCAGATAGTTTATATTAATGGGATCATGAAATACCTACTTGGTGGGTCTGGCCTCTTTCTCTCAGCATAATGTTTTAAAGGTTGATCCACGATAGAGCATGTATCAGCATTCCATTTCTTTTGAAGGACAAATAATATTCCATTACATGGACATAGCACAATAGTTTTATCCATTCATCAGTTGATGGCTGTTTGGGCTGTTTCTTCTTTTTTTGGCAAATGTTTTTGCTTAGTACATAGTTTTAATTATTTAGGGTCTATACCTAGGATTGGAATTGCTGGATCATATGTTTAACTTTTTGATGAACAAGAGTAGCTTATTTTATACATATGGTTTTGCAATATACTTTATCAGTTAATATATATAAAATGTCTTTTGGTACCATTCTGTGCTTACTTAAAAAAATCCTCAATTTTGTCAACAAGTGGTACACAGTTTTTATCATGATTACACAGGGGAAAATTTTTGTTCTTCTATAGATATTTGGAAGCCTGTGTTGCAGTAAATTATATGGAACTTAACTGATATCTGTCATGGAAAAAAATCTTTAGAACAACCATTCAAAGAATATGACATTTATTTAGATAAACAAAAGAAAAAAGCTGTTAAATGTCATTTCATGAATTTGTCAATTTTCAAGTATGGGCTTGAAAGAATGAATATTAAGTTTTTTGACAGCTACAACCTTTTATTTCTCCTTTAAAAAAAGGAATGCATCCAAGGTTATAACACTGTATAAAAATACACATTTTTCAGACAGATAAAAAGTTGAAAAAACTTCAGCTTGTCTCCTCTATTACCATATTAAAGCACTACTGTAAACCAACTCAAAGAATTACAGCACTATTTACATTAGTATATGAGAAAATGTGTACAAAATTCATTTAGACCATCCAAACATTATTCGTTGAGTTTCAGCTCTGTGCCAGACCCTTTTCTGGACATTTGAGGCACATCAGTGATCAAAAGACACAAGCACCATTTCCCTCAAAGATTGCATTTGATATATGCAACCTTTGACATTTTTATATTTTCTATTCTTTTTTCTTTTAAGATTTTAATTATTTATTTTTAGAGAGAGGGAGGGAGAGAGAAAGAGAGAGAGAAAAATCAATGTGTGGTTGCCTCTCATGTGTCTCCCATGGAAGGCTTGGACTACAACCCGGGCATGTGCCCTGACTGGGAATCCAACAGGCAACCTTTTGGTTCACAGGCTGGTGCTCAATCCACTGAGCCACACCAGTCAGGCCTCCATTCTTTACATTGAATGATTATATTATTATAATAATGAATATTGATACATGCTAAGGATATGGAGTTGGAATTTTCTTAGAAATTAATTTTCTTCACTAATGCAAAAATTTAACCTGACAACAAATGTAACCTGAGAATCATCCAAGGTTTTGCTTCGCTCGAGATACCAGTAGCAAACATGAATAATTCACATAAAAGACAATTATATAATGTGATTCATATGTAATTTCTCATTATTTCTTGAAACCTTTCACATTTGTTTCCTTATATCAGAGAATGGCTGGCTGTTCTGTATGTCAGTTCCTCTCTTCTTTGGTACTTTCTGGACTACATTTTCATGCCTTCCTTGCAGTTAGGTTTTGCCATGTGAGCAGGTAGAAATTTGGGAGATGTGATGTGTACCAGTTCAAGCCACGGCCCATGTGTCTTCACTGGGAGTTCTATGTTCTCCCTAATCATATTGTCTTGATGCAAATGTGCACAGTAACCTTGGACGTCAGATGTTGAATGTGGTGAAACCAAAATGTGGAGGGTGCTGGTTTTCCACTTAGAAGAGAGCCATCTTCTTAATGGAAAATCCCATTTTGGACTTTTTTTATTGAGATATTTTGTGAATTACAGCAGTAGAGTTACCTTCACTATTACGCTTCCCTCCATAAATAGCAAAGAGATTGGGAAGAAACGCTATCTAATAGTTGAGAATTGAATATAAAGAAAGGGTTGGTTTCTCTAAAAATCTTTTTCTTTTCTTTTTTAAAAAGTATACCTGTATAGGAAGCAAACTTATTTTCTCAGAGTAAAAGCTTAGAAGAGCCAGAGGAATTTAGGAATTTATTTTTTAAATTTTACTTTTAATTTTATTTTTCCAGTTCTTTTAAGTTGAACTAAACTCCACTTAAGGATGAAAATGAGGACACAATGAATAGAAAATGAACCATGTAAATTTTCTACTGTATTTTTTCCAATTGTACAGAACTCCATCAGAAATATCTAAGGGAATGAAACACCACAGTCAGTGTAACCAAGAATTAAACTATGATTTGAACCCACTGGCAAGCAGATGTAGGAAAATCTTAAAATAAACAACATACTAATTTAAGAAAGAAGCAATGGGATGATGAGCTTTTTAAAAACAATTTAGTGTGAAGTAGGGTGTGAGGCAGTAGAAAGTTAAGAATTAAGTAGCAAAATGAATTGGTAATATTTTTAGGACTGGATCATATTCAGAAAAAAATCCCCTGAAAATTGACTTTTGGAGTTTTGGATTTTGTAGAGTAGTAATTGATAAAAATAGGTAACTGGACTTTATAATCAACAAAAAATAATCCAGAGCATTTTTCATTACTGGTATGATTCCTGGTTAAATGGGCATTGTATTTGTTATTGAAAATGTCTGAAAAAGTACCATATGAACAAAGATGGATAAATGTAAAAATTTTCCAAATGGGAGTAAATTGGATTTCAGAAGCTAAGAACCAAAGAGCTTGGTGTTAATGTATGTTAACACTTTAGAATGAATTATTAAACAAATGGCTCGAGTTTACTTAGAAAAGGAAATTCTAACCATTAGCTAACATATTCAGTAAGTTCAAATTCTGCCAAATTACCTGGCTATTCTTTTAAAAAGGGTAGTTAGGCTGACAGATGTGCTAATTTGCAGGCTTTCCACATCTTAATGTAAAGCAGGCATCTCACAAATATTGCTTATAGATAAGAAAGAATCATATGCTGTAAAATATTACTCTCTTAAGTGAAGGTTTGGTCAATTTATAAGTGGGTATAGAGGCAACTAGTGTAAGGCTAATTAAACTTTTTTTTTTTACTTAAACTCACTTGACCAGGAAAGACAATCTCTGATTATCTCACATTTAGAAGAAAAGTAATATTGTTTAGTTTGTAAGAGAGCATGACTGTATACTCATGATTTAATATTATAAAATATTGTCATATAAAATTAACACGTGTTAATGGTATGTTGCAATTCATTTAAATGGCAAAATGCTTATTAAGCAGCATACCACCAGTAAAGATCTACTGTGGAAGTTAAATTGGTGGAATTATATATATACTGACCTCAGCCATAAGACAATACATGATTCACAAAAAAGCCATGATACTGTCATGTGTTATTATCTAATTGGAAAATAATGGGCTAAAATATGCATAAGACTCTACTACATATTGTAGGAATACAAAAATATCCCATCCAGTAATTCCATAATAATGAACAGCAATTTAGAGTGAGAAAGAAAGTATTCTCACAGCAGATGGAAATTCGGGTGATGAACAGCTCAGGACAACAGTAGTAGTGCAGAGTTAACTGTATTCTTTCTGAGGATATCAGGGCATAGATATCATACATCTATGCATGAATTCACCTGCTTGTCCATTACTGTTAACAGATCACCTCAAACTTACTGATGTAAAACAACAATCCTATGATTCTCCTGGAGTCTATGTGAGGAATTTGGATAGGGCCTGCAGTAGGTTTCCTAAGGGAGCTGTAACCAGTTACCACAAACTTGGTCACATAAAACAACACAAGTTATTTTCTCTCAGTTTTGGAGGCCACAAGTCCAAAATCAAGGTGTCTGTTGGGTGGTGGCCACTAAGAAAACTCTAGGATAGATTCTGCACCTTGCTTCAATTTCCAAATGAGAAATTTTGAGTTGCAAAGGATAATAATCAAGCTGAAAATTTTAGTATATGCTCTTATTATGCACAGACACATCAAGGCCCAATCAAAGGTGAATAGGAGCTTGCAGCAAAGAAAATAAAGTTTCTTTAAGGAAATGGTGCCAAACCCCAGGTCACAGGTAAGCCATTGTCTAGGACCTGGCTCCTGCAACCTTCTAGGGAACAGGTTATATAGGGAAAAGTCACTAATCATAGTGACTAAGGGAGTTAGGGTTCTTGTCTCCATTAACTGGTTGGTGCTAGGGTAGGGGGTAGTTGGTCATTGCAGCTGGTCCTGATACCAGCCATGGCATCACTCTGTCTGGCTTTTCAAGGGCAGGTTCTGCTTTTTTGGGGTCTGGAGCTGAAACCCAGCGGAGGCTTAGATGTTATCTTTAGTTTGACTCAAATCTCTGTATTTGGGTCAAACTAAAGATAAGTTTTTGGGTCAAAGCTCACCAGATGTGAAGCTTCGTTTTTAAGATTTTTTTTAATGCTGATCAGAACCCCATTGTCTTGAGGGCTTAATATTAAGGGAGTGGATGCCCAAGGAAGGAGGGATGCGTGTGAGTTATGGCTTTAGATGAGGCCAGTTTAAATCAAAAGGAAAGAAAGGAGAAAAGGTCATATTAAAGAAATGAATTTTCTGTGTAGTTCCAGACTCAACATTAAATGTGAATTGGCAGACAAAAGAAAACGTAACCTTGAAGATAGATGAATAGAAATTACCTGGGCTAAAGAACAGAGAGAAAAAAGACAAAAGAAAGATGAACGAAACCTCCTGTGTTCAAATGACACGTGGGGTGATGCTCAGTATTCATCTCCATTAAAGACAGTTCCAACAGAAGAAAAAGCAAAAGAGCAGAAAAATATATTTGAACTAACAGTGGTTTCAGTGGTCCAAAATTTAATGAAAATCACTAAATTATAGATATAAGAAGCTAAGTTAACCCTGGGTAGAATAAATATTAATATAAAATTGTATTATCTTCTAGATACTAACTTATTCCTGATGTTGTAAGTGCTTCACTGACCTGAGTTTGACTTGCATTTGCCATCAAGCCTCATTGTGAGCCTATTTTTCTATTAAATAGTTACTTTTATTTAAACCTCCTATGACAATGATCCTTTTGGTCTTCACCTGCAATAAAATTATTACTTGCCCATTAAGTATATACTTTTTTGTTTTGTTTTCAATTGCCTATGGCAGGATTTGGCAAATTTTCTGTGAAGTGCCAGAGAGTAAATACTATCAGATCTGCAGGCAAAACAGTCTCTGTCATAACTACTCAACTTGTGTTAGTGGGAAAGCTACCATAGATAAAACATAAACTAGTGAGTGTGGCTTATTTCCACAGCAGGAAGTGGGCTAGAAATAGGAAGTGGACTAGAATAAGTGTGCAGGCTGCAGTTACTGAGCCCGCTCAGGGACAAAGGACGATGTACTCCTTGGGCCATAAAAAGTAGGAAATTTTAGTCCTGGAATGACATGCCCGAATCAGAAAAAAGATTGTGGTCCATACAATTTTGAAAAAGCTTACATTATATTTTTTATTGTCAGAAAAAACATACTCTAAAAAAAGATCAAATCTGAGAAACAGTGATGAAGAAGACCTCTATTGCTAATGGAGCTCAACTATGACACAGACTTAAGTGCTGTATTTTGCCATGTACAATGTGCACTTTTTGCCTAAATTTTTGAGGGAAAAATAAGGGCATGCATTATACATGGGTAGGTACTAATTCTGTGTCTATATAAATATTTTCAATTTTTTATATATGCTTATGTGTTAAAAGTGTAACTCTAGAAAGCAGTAACAATATCCATTTGCAAAGTAATATCCTGGAATATGATAATGGGTTTTGTTTCTAAATATAAATAAATAATTGAATTAAGAATTGAAATGAAAGATTTTTTTTTTCTTGAAAGGGCCAGAAATGTGAGTGTGCATTATATATAGCTAAATATGGTATTTCTTTATTTTTTATTAATAATTTGATTGAAGTTACAAAACCATCTTTCAAAATGGCAGAAAGCACAAAAGCAGTAAAAATACCCAATATTTTAAAGAACAGTAATTCACAATAATAAAGCCATTAGAATGTTCTCTTAGAAAATGATTTAAGGTGATGGGATATATGCATAATATAACACAAAGTTTAAACAATAGAATAATCTTGATTGCATTACATTTATCATTCTATTATAATAAACGTTTGTCACAGCGTAAACTGTTCTCTTCTTGGTCTCTCCTGAAAGCAAAAGGCATACATAATGTTTTCCTTTCACATACGAAGTGGGAAGTCCCCCTTGAACGGGAAATACTTCTTCCCTTGCACTTTGGTACCCACTGTGATGTTAAAGCAGTAAATGTTCATTGAGTCATTACTATGTCGAAGCGTTTTGCTAAACCTACTCATTGCATCTCACCTCTGATCCCAAGTTGTGGCTGTTCTCTGCCTCCAATATGGATAAACATGTTGGTTACCTAGACTTGCTATTACTGAGATGAAGTGTTTTTTAGTTCATATATATCAGGATAAGGAGTTTAGAGTATTTTGCTTTACTCTTGGGGAACCATGTATACAGAAGCCATTTGTATATATTTTATAACTTTAATCTCCTACAAGGCAATGATTGTGTCATATCATACTTTCTTATAAGAATAAAAATCCATTACACAAGGATAGCTCAATAAATATTAATTTTATGGTTTATTAATTTTATCCTGTTGTATAAATAGATGGGTTGTATAAGATCATCCAAGGCTACTAGGGAGTTACCTTAGACTCCTTTTGGCATCTCTGGGCCACGCATTAAATACATAAACATTAATGAAAACTGATGAGCAAAAAAAGGTTTAAGTAAATTTACGATTTTGTGTTGGGCTGTATTCATAACTATCCTGGGCCACATGTGGTCCATGGGCCATGGGTTGGACACTCCTGCATTAGAGAGAAACCACCACTCCACAGGTAACTTACCAACTACAGCCAGGGACATGGAGCAGCAATGGCCATTTTGAAGAGTGGACTGTTAGTGAATAGGCTGCTTACAAGACTGGGAATTTCAGCAACTAATCCTGGGGCTGACGCAAACATTGAAC
Source organism: Tonatia bakeri (assembly GCA_004024845.1). Lineage (NCBI taxonomy): Eukaryota > Metazoa > Chordata > Mammalia > Chiroptera > Phyllostomidae > Tonatia > Tonatia bakeri. The sequence continues at coordinate 77,493 of PVIA01004155.1, forward strand.
TCAGCAATCAGTCTCCTGTTGTCTCGACACTAATTCCAAATGTAGAGCAGAAGCTTTGGACTCAGATATGCCTAGGTTTATATTCAATTTAAGCCACTTAAATGATAATAGGCAAGTCATGTAATTCATCTGTGCCCCAGTTTCCTCATTGATAAAATAAAATCAATAATACTTCATAAGGTTGTGGATCAAATGAGGTAATCTAGGCTAAGCACAAATGAATTATCTAGCATGTAGTAGATGCTCAGCAAATGATAGTTCTTTTTCTTCCTTCACAGCCAATTACAAAATATTTATTTGGTTCTGGCTCATTGTTCACCCATAATATTATTGCTTAAATAAACTCTAATTCTGCCATATATGTTTTTGATTTGTGACCATATTCTAACTTCTAGAATTCACCTGCACTTTGTTCTTGGCTCTGGTTTTCTTCTCTGTTTATGGCTTTGGGTGCTTGGCTTCATTGCTATGCATTTTTCACAACTGTGCCCCACACACTCCTCTCAGGAACAGAGAGAACATAAAGAAACATTAATGCAAACATAATAAAAAATCAGATCTGTTTTTTGATAGAAAAATAGTTTTTAATCACTTGAGCATCTGATGAAATCTGCATTCCGTATGTATAAATAAGATTTTTACAAGCCTCATGACAGCTTCATAAGTTTCCATGTATATATTTATTTATTTACTTACTTATTTTGCAAGAATGTTTTGCTGATCAGGGAACATGAACATGAACTGAACATGTTGCAGTATCTTTGAATTTGGGTTGTTAAAGCTCAACATTTCTCTGATGCAGAAGAGCAGTGATGCCTTAGCCAGGAACAACTTCCAGTATATGAGCCTTGGATTTAATATAAATAAATGTCCTAGTTTGTGTAGCTATGGAATCATTGTAACCTGGAGTTACGGTTCTATAGATTCGAACTCTGCTTTAGAGAAATATCATATTTTATAAATGAATAAATGCATAACATATTCAGTAAGATACCAAATTAAGGAAGTTGAATTTTAAATAGATTTTTTTTTCTTTAAGGAAGAGGGTATTTACAAAGTGCAATACAAATTTATTACATAAGCCCATGAATTATTCTTGTTTTTTATTGATTTCATGCACACTAAAGATTTCTGGTTTGAGAAATTGCTATTTCTTATAGTTATTAGTTTATTATAAGCACAAATACTACATATAACTTTAAAAGTTCAAGAATGTTAAGATGTATCATACATTTGAAATCTGAGAATAAAAAAGCATAGTGAATTAAATAATCAGTACTTATATTTCTGTATGGTAAATATTCATTGGAGACTGTAAGAAATGAAATATATATCTGTATTTCTTCATAAGTTGTATTTACCAAAGAGCAACACAATATTTTACTGTTCAGAATTTACCTTATTTGGAAGTCTGACATTGGTGAAGAACTTCCAGTACAAAGTCAACAAATGTATTGTACTCTATTAACTTTAGCCCTTCATTGCTCTGCTTAAACATTCATAGTTCATATATTACTGCTAAACTTTGTATTTACCATAAATGCATTAGTACAATTAATTTATCTCTGCCAGGGTCATGTGATTATTGAAAAGTTACAATTATTATGGGATAAAAATACCAGAATAAATTACTTAATTATTAGTTATTAATTAGGCTAGACTTAGCTGAGCAATTCTGGTATCACCTAAGCTGCTTCCTGCATCTCCCACCACATGGGAACTCTCGGAGTAAGATGACCCCAGCTCAGTGGCTCACTCCGGCAGCCCAGCCCAGGCTTATTCACACAGAGACTCGTTTCAACAGCAGCTGGTACACAAGCACCAAGGTACCAGCATTTTTCAGATCTCTGCTAGCATCATGTTATATCTCATTATAGCATGTGATATCCCATCAGCCACATGAAGACCTATGACCAAGCCCATTGTCAGTGTGATCAGGCATTGCCGAAGGTGAGGGCTTAGGCTGGCACGAGGAAGATTTGCACCATAACTGCAAGAATCTATCACAGTGAGGTTTTATGGGATCATTTCCTTTAAGTAATCTCTTACTTGACAATGAGATAGTTAAAACACAGTATATCAACAGAGCCTATTTTAATTTGGGTTTTATTAGTTTGATGCCACAAGAATTTATCTGCTTGGTAACTTTCTGCTGTAGCAATTTCCTAGTGACACTTGTCTCCATGTTGTTTGCAAGTATAAACCTTGAATCTTCTGGTCTCCCTACCATCCTCCTTTATCATCCCCTCAAACACTTAAATCATGCCTGATGTGTTTCTTTTGACATGAAATGAACTACATAAATCAACACACTAAACAAAGAATGAGATCAAAATCTTTAAACTTCCACAAAAATGTAGGTCAAGTATTTTCTGAGGTTGACATATAACATGTATTTTGTATACCTACACTTCAAAATTAAGATTTCTAACATAAAATTAAGACATATACCAAACAACTTCAGAACTTGAAACTTTTAGGCAAATACTCATGTATGATGGGTGATCTTTGTTATTAATGTCTGGGGTTTGGTGAGGAAGTCGAGCTTGTTAAGGAACATGTTCGTCTTTATAAAAGTACGTTCTGTTGCATTTTACTAGCATGCCTCTTCTCAGCTGAAAATCAGTTTCTCGGTATCTTCTCCTCTTTCTGTTCCTCATTTATTTATGAAGAATTTTGATTGTTTACCTGCCTGCAGATTTATTTAGGAAAATCCGTGAGTGAAAACAGAAACAGAATTATATTTCAAGGAGATAATGAGGTCTCTCAAGATTTTTAGACTAAGTAAACAGAGTGTGTTTTTAGGCAAAAGAAATGAATTAAGAGAAGAGTGAGGCTTTGCAACAGAAATGTTATGATTATTAATGAGCTCACAGGGAGCATAGGTGTCCTTGGAAAATAGGACCAGCTTGTTCTTCTGTGAGAGAGAAAGAGGGTAGAGTAAGTGTAGACTGAAGAACAAACCTTTGCAAAAGAGCAGAGTGTGATGTAAAGGAGACACACAGCATTGCAGCGAAAGACATTTTGCTTTCTCAGCCTTCCTAGTAAGATCAGAGGTAGGATCACTTACTCAAATTGAAAATCCAGTTTATTTCAGTTCATCTCACATTATTTGAGCATGTCTTATGTGACAAGAATCTTTTCAGGTACCTATGATCCAAAGAGGAATGGTGTACAGCCTCTGTATTAAAGGACTTTACAGTCTAAGTGGGGGACAGTCATGGAAATCCAGTCTGATGTTCATAGGTGGGCTTGATTTTACAGGATGTATGAACGTTGACCATGAGAAGACAGAGACAGAAATTTCAAGTAGAAAGAATGGTAATTGCCAAATCAGCCAAGATGGATAGAAAAATGTTTAGTATTGATAGATAGAGCTGTTTCTTAATTGTTTTTAACATATTATTCCTTTCATGAACATAAAAAAATGTTCATATCCCTATTTCAAAAATGCTGAATTGCCTCTCACCACCGAAGATTCAGGTTTCCAGGATAAAACCTTGTGTTTCTGAGTGATGAAACGCCTCTGCCTGAGCAAATTGAATTGGCAATGGGAATTATGTGCAGGTCTTTTCATTAGGAATCCTGCAGGAGTGAACGCTGAGGAGATTAGAGGTAGTAGAGTATAAATAGAAAGTGAGTACAAGTTAAGATGAACAAGACTCTTACTTTTTACCCAGAGGACCCATAGAAGTGGTTTTGACACAGTAAAGCAAGCCCTTTAAAATTTTCTACCAATTGAATTCAAATAGAACTTTTTATGAAATATCAATTGATTAAAATAAACCATCACATCAGAGCTGCATTCCTCCATTCTTGCAAAACTGTTAATACCAACATTGTTTTTTGCATTTGAGTAAAGCTGAACAACTGTGTTGACTTGGTCCTTTGGCTGTTGAACAAATTAAAAACAAAAACAAAACAGATTTCCAAGTTCATGTTAATTAAATGACCTTGGAAGCTGTTTGGGCAATTCTCTCAGGCTCCTCTAAAAACTGCTCTCCTAATGACTCTTTCAATAGGGGGATAATGTCATTAAGCCAACTTTGCTTGAAGACATTTATAATAACATTGATTAAAAGCATTCGTATGGTTTAAGTACTCCACAGTTTTATTTTTATATATTTAATAATCTATTTTTAATGCCCTTGGGTATATTTTATGGAAGGAGTGGACAGGGAGCTAAATGGCTCATGGAACTTGCATGTCAAGCATATGAAACCCCAGAAACTTCAAGGTTAAAATTGGCAGCCTGGCTAGGTTGCAAAATTATTTTTCAATATTATCTTTTACTCTCTGATGATGGAATCATCAATTCAATTTGAATTATGATAATTTATCTTAATTTTACTTACCCAGTATAACCCTCCTGTCCCCCAATATTTGTGGAGGGAATATAAAATGTACTTAGGCACTTGAACTTACATATCAGACAAATCTAGATTTTGACTGTGTGACTTTAGGCTAATTTTAAACACCTTAATCTTGGTATACTTTCTATCTATCTGTCCATCTGCCCATCCTTCCAGTCATCCATCTATCCATCTTATCTATAAAATTGATATAATAGAATCTGTTTAAGAGGGTTGCCATCATGATTTGTGAAATCAAGTGCAAACATTGCTGAAGTGTTTTTGTTTTGGCTAGACTCTCAATGAATGCTTACTGTTACTAATAAAAGAATAGTGAACTCCCTTCATGAGCCAAGCGTGTCCTCACTTTGTGCTGAAACACCGTGCTCTTTGGCTCCCACTTCCTTGTGCATAGCTGCTGCTGCTGCTTTCTTTTTAAGTTATAATCCCTTACTTGAGACTCATTCAAAACTCACCAATTATGAGGCATTGTCCCGCCAATGTGGAACAAAAGAGTTCTGAACAGACATCTGAATTTTGTGTTTAACCATTGGTCTTTAATTGGAGTCACAGACCACTATTTGTTGTTTGTTGCTTTGCCCATGTAGATATTTCTTTCCTAAAGATATTTTAAATTCTTAGAGAGACCATAAGTTACAACAAGAACATCAACAATAACAGTAAATGGACAAAATAAAAAAATAGTATCAACCAAAATGACCACCCCAAAGATACTTCCAGAATGTATTTCAAGCTTTCAGATATTTACTGAATGAATATTTGAATGGCTGCCTTAGAATATTAGAAATGACTCTCAAATTTAAAGGGGCATTGACTATAACTAAACTGAACTACATTTTTTCCTTAGAAAATTCCTTGTGAGCCAAACTTTTTATTGTTGTAGAAAGGCAGGCCACCCTAGCTGGGTACTCAGTTAGAGTGTCGTCCTGATACACCAACATTGTAGGTTCAATCCCCTGTCAGGGTACATACAAGAATCAGCCAATGAATGTGTAAATAAGTGGAACAACAAATCCATGTTTCTCTCTCTTTTTTTGAAATATTTTATTTATTTATATTTAGAGAGAGGGGAAGGGAAGTAGACAGGGAGAGGAACATCAATGTGTGGTTGCCTCTTGCATGCCTCCCACCAGGCACCCAGCCTGCAACCCAGGCATGTGCCCTGACTGGGAGTTGAACCTGTGACCCTTTGGTTCACATGCCTTCACTCAATCCACTGAGCCACACCAGCCAAGGCATCTCTCTCATCAACAAAATAAAAATTAAAAAGAAAACATGTGGGCATTAGATCACAAGGTAAAGGCAACTTGACTTCTCCCAAGTTCGGTGCTGTATGTTGATTTGGGCATCTGACAAATTAATGGTGGCAGTAGGGCTGATGTTAAAGATCTATGAAGGCTGGTTTTCTTTGTCTAGCTTGCTTCAGACTTTCCTTTTATTATTTTTGGTTACCTAGCAACAAATAATGTTGAACTAAGGCCAGATGATGCCATCTAGGCTCTTCTCTGTGCTATGATTTTGAGTAATCATTCATTAACCATGCTTCTTTGATGTTCACATAAAGACCCATATTTGTGTGGGAAATAAAAAAAAAAGAATGATTTGGCTAAAGAAATAGCTACAAATTATTAAACCTTTAATATCAAGTGAGTTTGTTTAAAACAGTGCTGAGTAAACTTCTTTGATAATTTGAAGAAACATAATTTGGTGGTGACTTACTATAATGCAGAAAGAAGTGGAAGTGATTTCTCTATAGGGGGCTTCTTTCAAAGTGCAGGTTTGAAGGTTGCTGATCACAGTAAGGAGCTAATTGCCTGGTATTAACGAGGCTCATTGCTGTAAGAGATCTTGGAAGCATTTCTTCTCTTAGTGTCTGTTATCATCTTGAGCTTAATTTTAATGATGGCTTACTCTTTTTTAATAGAGACTCATTTCAACAGAAATTGTGAGCTATTTTTACATTTTTTAAAGAGCATATTGAGTTTAAAGCTGCTCTAGTTTCTCAGTTTTAAAAAATGCTCAGAGAGGTAGATTTATATTATTTTTAAAAGTTCAATAAAATTTTGTGACATTAGCCACTCTCTCTAATATCTCTGTCATGTTTATTACTTTTACTTCAGAAATATAATTGCCAATGCCACTGGAGTATTATTATATGACTGTATAGTTGGAAAACCATGAGAATCTCAAATTTATCTAGTCAAATTCTAAAATTAACTTTGAAATGTTCTATGTAGTTTATAACTAACTCTTCCACCTAACCAAAAGTTAAATTAGAATGAATAAGATCACTTTGAAATGTTTAATCTTTTGAATGAACAACTGGTTTCTAATTCAATCTAACAGTCCCTACTGTATGTTTATTATGTCTATATGACTGAATGAGACATTTTATGTCTTGCAAATATGAATAAGACATTCTTTTATCAACTAACTTAAGATTTATGAAGCAGATAATAGACATGCAAGTAAATATGAAACAAGACAATGTAGTTAAAAGGAGCAACCTGTGCAGATGTAAACACATGTACTAGATCTGTTCAAGAGACAATAGGGTTTATCTGGGACACTAGTTCTCACACTTGTACCCTGGACCAACCAGAAGTATCCATATTATTTGTGGAATTTTTTAGAAATGTGAATTCTTGGGCCTCATCTCAGACTGCAAATACAAAAACTCTGGAGTGGAGTCCAATCGTATGTTTCCACAACCCCTAAGTGACCCTGACACATGACACAATTTGAGAAGCTCTACTCTAGAGTGGAACAGTTCAATATGGTAGCCACTAGCCACCTGTTGTTATGTAATTTAATTTTAATTAAACAAAATCAGAATTTCAATTCCTCTGTTGCCTTAGCCACACTTCAAGTGCTCGGTAGGCACAGAGAGTAAACAGCTACTATGTTGGACTGAACACATGTAGAACATCTGCATCATCACAGACAGTTTTATTGGACAGTGCTGCTCTAGACAGGGTGTCCAACTCGCGGCCCAAGGGCCACATGCAGCCCAGGATGGCTATGAGTGCAGCCCAACACAAAATCATAAATTTAGTTAAAACATAAGATTTTTTTCATGTGTGATTATGTGTGACAATGTACTAAATGTGTGGATCAAGACAACTCTTCTTCCAGTGTGGCCCAGAGACACCAAAAGGTTGGACACCCCTGCCTAGAGCAAGGAGCCCTCAATGGGAGATTATTGAGAAATTAGAGTAAATAGATTTAGCTCAGATTATAGAGCTTCTTAAATGCAATTGTAAGAAATTTGAACCATATTCTATCAGTGGAGAAAAGGAATGTTTTTGTTTACTTGATTTTTTTTTGATGAAATGACAAGCCCAAACTTGTGGGATTCTTGATAGCATAGTTGAATTGCACCAACCAAACTTTTACCTTCCCTTAAAGTAGCATTTTATTGGCTAATACTTAATTTTGACACCAAAGACACATTTCTGAGCACTGTAAATGGTCCTGTGGAAGTTTGTGGTATGGCACATAAGGGAAGTCTTCATTTCCTATGCAGCATCTTTTTCTTGAGGACTTATGGGAGAGGATTTTTTTTTCTAGTTTTCAGGTGAAGAAGAGCTTAGCTCACTGAACTGCTTTGTAACTATTTGCCCTCCTTGACTGCTTAGAAATCTTGGTGCTTAATTTGTGACCCACCTTAACACATGCATAGCATTATGATCAATGTCCGTTTCCTATTTTGTTCTTTCCCTGTTTTAATATATTTTATCTCTATAAGCTGCCTTAAATTAAAAAGAAAAACAACTAACCAGAGTCTGAATAAGCAAATGTATGAATAAAATTCAGGCAGGTGGCTAACAGGAGCCATTCATGAATTTCAGGTTGGCAGAGAGCTCCGACATGACTTTCTGAGGCTCAGGCATCAGGCCTCCTAAACTGAAGTGAAATGGGTGAACTGGAACACTGAGCCATCACCTTGGCTGTTAGGCTGTTGTCAACAAATGCCAATGGCAATCCCCAGACATTGCATTAGACAAATCATGATTTGGACTGGCTGATAAAGATTGTACTCTGGTGCCTTCTTTCTTTAAGTTAGACAGTAATTGGATGCACAGGATGTAAAATGGGAGTTATAAGATATTAAGGTCCTTTAACAATTACTTCAAAAGCTGTGTCAGCTCAATTTAAATAAAAGTATGCTGGCACAGACTCACAGGATGTGGTACATCAGCAAAGTAATGATTGTTACAAATAAATGCATTGCACCTCTCTTACATTTTCAGAAATGAAATCGTATTGAAAAAATGATGCTATACAACTCTGTTACAGTAAATGGGATGTAGCAGTTTGTTGTAATGCTAAAATATTTGAAAGAGTTCATAGAAATCGCTTAAAATATGATGGATAAAAATCAGCAAAGGAAACAAGTTGCAAATTCTAGTACTCCATAAAAATGTCAGGAAACCAGAGAAAAGGTGGAGCAGGAAGCAGTAAAAGGATCAAATCATATGAAAACATGGAATAGATGAAAATTATATAATATGAGAGTAGAGAAGAAGAAAAAGTAAATGTCCTAGAGAGCTTTCATGACAAAAACACAGTGACAGGTGAATGTCAGGGTGGCAGACAAATTATATGGGGAAGTAGAAGGCAAATATTACAACCCAGAAGACACTAATGTAGAGGAAAGAGGCATTTGCACGACAAAGAATGCTGAGCGGTGCCAATTTTCTGTGTGTTTGTTGTGTGTCGTGATTAGACAAATATTGATAAGCAGGACCACTGAGTTGGAATGAGAGCAACGAGTTACCTGTTAATGTTCTTTCTGGTGAAATTTAAATAAAGAAAAGAAAGTTTTCTATACTGAATCCATAGAAATTCTAGTTTGCTGTATTCCATTTATTATTTATTTTTTTATATATGAGATTTAAAAAACAAAATAAATGAACAAAAAATCAGAAAAGAGCTAAAAAATGTTGAGAACAAACTGGTGGCTACTACATCTCTTTTAACTCTTTAGACCTTAGATAGCAAGAAACTAGGGGCCCACGGCATTCAGTTAATTGCCATCATGAAACTAATCAGTCCAGATTTAATAAATGTTTCAGTTAATCCTTGCTTTAGTTTATTGTGGCTGTTGTAAGAAATTGCAATAGAGCTAACAGAGGGTAAGAAATTGCTGAGAGCTAATGATCTCCAATTTTAAATGAGTTTAAATCCAACTGAAGTTCAACAGTGTGGACATCTGAGTACTCAAATAACTCTAAGAAGTTTTAAAATATTCTATTAGATAATGAGAGTAAGATTTAGGGATTATAAACAACACTAGAATATTCCAAATAAAAAGTGAACTAAAGTATTTTGGAAATAATTATTAAAATTAAAAAGATTCATTTCATGTAAATTCAGTCTATAGTGACAGTATGTTCCCTATTGTATTGATTTCATGATTGGGAAGTGAGCTTTAGATATCCTCACAGAATTTAGAATAAAAAGGTTTGAAATTATAAGAAAGGACAATGACAGTAAATTTTTAAAACCCTAAGATTTACTTATTGATTTTCAAGAGCAAATTTTTTTTTTTACATAGTAAATTGAAAGGTCTGGAAGTAGGTTGTGTCTAACAATTTAATATTATATTACATTCCCCATTGTCTTATTTGTTTTATACTATAAGATCTATGAAATTGAGTTAATCTTACTGTTGATAGCATTGTAGGTTTGCTGAAAGTGAGAGAGAGTTCCAGAAATGTTAAACAATAGTAATATTCAAAAAGGGGCAGTGGGGATAAGTAACAGTGAAAAAAACAATAGACCAAAACACTAATTTGAAAGAATATACACACCCCTATGTTCATTGCAGCCCTATTTACAATACCTAAGATATGGAAGCAACTCAAGTGCCCATCAATAGACAAGTTGATAAAAAAGCTGTGGTACATACATATACAATGGACTATTACCTGGCCATCAAAAAGAATGAAATCTTACCTTTTGGGAACATGAATGAACCTAGAGGGTATTATGCTAAGTGAAATAAATCAGACCGAGAAATGCAGATACCATATAAGTTTTACTTACATGTCAAATCTAAAGAATAAAATAAATAAACAATCTAATCAAAAACAGACTTACAGATGCAGAGAACAGACTGATGTTTGAGAGGAAGACTGATCCAGAGAAGAAGGTGGTTGGTGAGCTGAGTGAAAAAGATGAAGGGATTAAGAAGTACAAATTTGTAGTTATAAAATAGTCACAGGGATGTAAAGTACAGCACAGGAAATATAATCAGTGATATAATAACTATGTATGGTGCCAGGTGGGTGCTTGAATTATTGAGGGACCACTTTGTAAAATATAGGATTGTCTAACCACTGTGCTGTAAAGCTGAAACTAATACAGAATAATATTGAATGTAAACTGTAATTGAAAACATTTAAAATGATAAACAAAAATCAAATGTTACAGTATTTATTTATAAAACCATGAAGGAACTAATATAACAAATCCAGACTAAAAAAAAATAACATATTTACCTGTTAAAGGGCAAGAGTTTTTAAATTGAAGATGTTCTCTGGGAGCTAGGAAAGATTAAGAGAAAAAAGAACCCATATTTAGATATATTTTGGTAGATGTTCTTAATTTTAATGATTAAGAGAGAATCATGCCAACGTAAAAGAGAAAACATCACCCCCCTCCCAAATGCAAGAATTAGATTTTCATTAGATGTCTCATCTCCTTTCCTTTCAATCCTCAATACTGAGAGACTTTTAAAAGTAGGATTCTATAGCTGGACCTTGCCAAAATTTCCCCATAGGTTCTTTTCTACTGATGCTCAACTTCATCCTCTCCCTATCCTCACGTGGTATCTCACTGATTAGGAAAAACAACAACAAAACACCAGACTGAGAATTAGAAAGTTTTGATTCTGTTCCTGTTCTGTCCCAACCTAACATTCCCATCATCAATATGGGTATTCTGTCATTTAGGACTTCAATTTCCTTACATGTTAACTAATTTCAATTAATTGGTCCATAATGGCTGTTATAGCTCTAACAGCCTTTGATAGTGAAGTAGTCTGAAATATATTTTATAATAACGATAATGTTTGAAAAGAAACTTCTCAACTTGGAAGCAGGGACCAGAATGCCATGGACATGTGACATTAAAAAAAATGATATTGGCAGTTTTATTCAAAAGTGTATCCTAGTAACCTAATATATTCCAGACTGGCCAGAAGATATGGAAGCAGTTATCATGCTTTCCCAGAGTTTTGACATTATTGCCATATTTTAACTTCAATAGAAATTTTTTTTAAGTAATTACCACCTGCAATTTTAAAACCCATGACTGCTAGGCCAATTAATTAGCACTTTTCTGATTAGTAGTATTCCAAGTCAACAGAAGAATGTTGAATCATTTAGAAGAAAAGCTGAGAAATCAAAAGTATTTTAAACAGCTATTTTCATGTCCTGCTAGAAAATTGTCTGTAGACTGCCTAATCATGTTTCAGTGTGATATTCAAGATCCCTTATGAAATCAGGAATTTAAGGTCAATCTTTTAGTAATTTCTCTTTTGAAAGAATGACAGACTTTAAGAGTAGTCATAATCTATCTTGATATTTTACAGAGCTTTAATGTTTCCCTTCAACGTGAGCACTGGAACAATGGATCACTGTCAACTCTAGGAACATATGGCAATCAAGTTTGGAATATAAAAATCTTTCTTCAGTGACTAAATGCTAGAATAAAGACTTTGATCATCAAGTTTACAGACTATTTCAAATGAGTTAGGGTGAATAGTTTGGAAAGTAGGACATAATTACAAAGTGATCTTCATGAATGGAAGAGATGACCAGGACTAAGCAGAATGAAGTTTATTAAAATTGAATGCATTCTAGACATGTGCCATTGGAGAGCCTGTGCTTATAATGAATATTTTTGCTAGTGCACTGTCCTCTCCACTGGGCTTAGGAGACAGTGGTGTAAAGGCAAATTCAGTCATTCCAGCATGACTCACTCTAATGCTCTAGGAGGCAGTGAAGGGGAAGGACTCTCTTGGAATCATTGATTCTAAGGTCTTCGAATGTCCTTAAAATTCATTTTTCCAGGGACATAAATGCTTTTGACTGTAATTCCAATGGAAAATATAAAGTGAGAACATGTCATTTATGAAAACAAACCTAGAATTTTAATTTTACCCAAATTTTGGTTTCAGAAAGTACAAAGTAAGAATATATGACAGATAGCCCAATTGTATCAATAGCCACAGTTGTTACTCAAATAATCTTTATGCCTCAAATTGGTAAAAACAAAGCCACTATTTTTATTTGGAGTGATATTTATTATTATTTGGCCAGTTTAACTGTAGAAGAGAGTAAAATGTGTGAAATTATATGTGTTAAATATCATTGAGTTTTATCAGATTGCAGAAGAATATTATTAATTTATGTCCTATATCCCCAAAGCAGAGTTTTATTATTAAACATTTGTATTAATATTTGTTTTTAAATGTAACTTTAATGATAAATTCATAAAGAATTAAAAGGATCTCTTATGTGACTAGTTTACTGATTTTCAGAGCTCTTCAAAAATTATAATAAAATACTCTCAGTCCGTGGTATAAGGCAGGCACTCAGGATGTTACCCAGCAGCACTTACACTTTTAAAGCAGTCATTAAAATTACTTAACATTATGGTGATCTACATTATGAGAACAGCAAAATGCAATTGTTATAATCAGGCCATCTACCAAAGATAATAGTTTCATAGGAGGAGCCTGAACACAGATAAACAAAATATAGATGCATATTAAAAACAGCAACACTGCAGAGCTCAGGAAAAGACCAGCTAAAGCAATAAAACATAATAAAACTCAGTTATATTAGTAATGATCTTATAAAATGAGAGTTGCTGGTATCTTAATATAATAGACCACATTGAATTGAGAACAATATGAAACTTATGTGCAATTATATATTGTTTCAAATGGTATTAGTATAACAGGGACTATTGGCTTATATGGGGACAATTCAACTCTCCTAGTTTCTTGAATCCATTGTTATAGACACAATCCTATAGATAATTTTTAAACATCTGGCAACTGTAGGAAGAATATAATGAACCATCTTTCCTTCTTTTGAACTTCATACTCAAAGTTTCCATAGTAAATGGTGTAGGCAATTGTCCTGTTACCCCTCTGCTTGATTCCCAGCTCTGGGATTTGTGTGTGGCACATAATAAAGCTCTGCTATTATGAAGGAATAAATGATTTGGTTCAACAAGCATAGACCAGTACCATATAACATAACAGAATTTAGTTTTGGGGTTTAACTGTGTCGATTTTAGGATTGCATGGTGTAATAATGAGATTGGCACTCAGTCTTCTGGGATTTCAGTCTACTGGGAAAGTCAGGCTTGAAAACAAATCATAACAATATGGTGTGATAATTAAAGTTTGTAAAATGGGCTAAACCAGTGTGGGATATCCAACTCTTGCCTTGGCAGTTTGAAGACTTTCCAGGGAGGCTTTTCTTGAATTTGTGTCTTAAATGAAAATTAGTTTGATGAGTTTCTGCTGGGTTTTAATTTTATTTGAGGACATAGAATCCTAAATTATTGAAATAAAATCAATTCCAGTCCTTAATTATTTATCCAAATTTCCTTTCATTTATTTGGGTCTCAAATTTTGTTATGTGTGTTTAAAATACAAAGATAAATATAGACAACTCCTTTATAAGCTAGATAAAAAGTATAATTTTTATATTTTCTGTGAAATATTCAACAGCTAAAGCAGAAGGCAGGGTCATCGGTTGAAATTGTAAGATGTTATATATTTATGAACAAGTTCTCAAGGGGGGGTGAACTCAGCCTAGTTGTGGAGGAGATATATAAAGTGGTTTTAAAAAGATCACCAGAGGAGATAACAGCTGAAATGGGGCTGAAAGGATGAGCAGGAGTCAGCTGAGGAGATGGATTATAAGGGAAGGTAAGGGTTAATGTCATGAGAAGGAGACTGCTTTTTAGAAACACACAAAGGCATGAGAGATTTCTGTGTCCACAGATGTGCAGTGTGTTAATATATCTGGATAGAAAGTTGGGTTTATATGTTCTTCTCTGTATTTATTCTGAAGGTAGCTAGTCAAGGAGGATTTTAATTAGATCAAACTTTCATGTTAAAAGGGGCACTGAAAGAAGAGTAGAGAGTATATTGAGAATAAGTAACTTGGAGGAAGTTAGATACAATGTAATATTCCTGTAAGAAATAATGAGTATCTCAGTCGATGTGATAGCAGCAACGAATCAACAAGGTGTTGTTTCTCTCCTGCTTTGTTTCATGAAAAATTCAAGGTGCTCATAGTGATATAAAATGCAACAAAAATATATTAACTCATAGAATTATATTACTATCAATGGTATTAGTAATTAGTCAATTAACAATTGGACCCAACAAAAAAGAAGAAAAGAAAGTAATGATTTTTTTTGGGGGGGGGGCGCCTGGAGAACAGACAAATATAATTCTTCTTTACAGAAATAGAAAATAACATGGGAAAATTAGCTTATGTGGAGAGAAGGCAAGTTCATTTTTGTGTATATTGAATTAGAGGTACCAATGAATCCTCAAGGTGGGGACATTAAAATGAGAGTTTTAAACATTTTTGTTTAAAATTCAGGAGAATTGTTTGAGAGACATTTAAAAAATGGTGGTAGACTATCAAATGTTTGCTCCCAAAATTGCATAAAAGCTCAGTGGTTTATAACAAGTATGTAATTTTCAATCCTAAATTTGTGGATTAGATGTGGCTTGGCTGGACTAGGTTGCCCTTGTCCTCAGGCTGCAGTTCATCTCAGTACTGCTTCATGTGTCTCCTTATCCTGGTACTAAAGGTTTTCCAAGGGATGTTCTCATGGTGGATGACAAAGATGCAAGAAGTGCTTGCAAAAGCTCATGGTGTCTCTTGAGGCCTCAGTGTGCACCTAGCAAATTGCCCTACGCTCATACCCCATTGACCCAAACAAATCAAGTGGCCAAGCCCACCATCAAAGGGACCAGGATGTATACTCTGAGAGGACTGTGGAAAAGATAGGGAGCATTCTGAATAAAAATAAAATCTCCTGTATGTAGTGTTTAGGTTAATAGGGTTGGATGGCACTACTCAGTGAGAGTGTGTAAAGTAAAAGGAGACAATGAGAGTAGCCTGAAAAACACTAATGATTAAGAAATAACCCTAAGAATGAAAATAAAGGATCGAATAAAATCAGGGGAAGAGAGGGTCCCTTAAGTAAAAAAAGAAAACTTTGATGAGTTGAATGAGGAAAATATTATCTCATGCTATGCAAAATTCAAATCAGGATTGGAAGTGTCTTTGGCATCCCAGTTTGGAGGTTATTAATGAGACCAGTTTTTTGTAATAGAGCTAGAGACAAAATGTAATAAATTGGGAAGTGGGTATGAAATGAGGAAGTGAGGATTGCAATAAGCCACCCCTTCAAAAAACTTGTCAGTAAAGGAAAAGTGGCACGGGAGTCGGAAGCTGGTAGACTACCTATGTTCGAGAAAGTGATATTCCTCTAAAACCTCCTATAAAGTTAGAACAGGTGAAAAATAATTTATTTGAAAATGATAATAAATCAAAAAGACCCTGCACTTCGATGACTATCCCTTGAATTTTACTTATAATAGTTACCTATATACAATCAAACTGATTTATTGGTTGTTATAAAGTTTAGTCAACAAAATTTTATTCCTGTATGCTGGGTATTATTAAGATTTAGATGTACAAAATATGCATAAATCTAATTCAGAA
Organism: Tonatia bakeri; assembly: GCA_004024845.1. NCBI lineage: Eukaryota > Metazoa > Chordata > Mammalia > Chiroptera > Phyllostomidae > Tonatia > Tonatia bakeri. The sequence goes on from PVIA01004155.1 coordinate 93,643, forward strand.
CTTCTCAGATGAAAAACCTATGTGTCTGGAGTTATGGCTATAAAACCTGTGTGTATGCCCATGAATTCACCTGAGAAATGCTTCAGCTATATTTATATGTGGCTTAAAAATCATGTGATTTACTCCAAATACTCATTTTCCAGATTTATTCCAAGGAATGAAAATTTGATTGAATGGGTCAATTTTGAGGATTTCCATTGGTATAAATTTATTTTATATGTGATGTTTGGGGCTTTAAAATGTAGGTATGTCAACAAAGACTATTGTTCTCTTTGGTGGAAAACCATCAAGGTAAACTGTGGAATGTGTGGGAAAGAAGAAGGGGAAGAAAATTTTGTATTTTAAGTAAGGTCTGAAAGAATGAATTAAAAATAATTATGCATACACATAATTGGCATTTGGAACCATTACTTAACTAGAAAGACTAATTGGTGATGATAATTGTAGAAATTACTTAGTTTTAAATCATTTCCCCTCCCTTTAAAGCCCTCCTCAGAAGTATCTAAGTAGGATTTTTTCCCCTTCTAAATCTAATACTCTAATTTATCAGATTTCATTCATTCATGAGATTCTTTAAATTGATAGGTATGTAGTTTTAGCTTAAATATCCTTCGGATAGCTTCAGCTCGGTTTCTAACCTTTTCTCATTACCAATAAGCTTCAGACCATCGGAAAACAGATTTTAGTATTTAAATAGTGGACACATTATCTTGATTTTTAATGCTACATTTTTATAATTTATCCATAAATTGACATAGCTCTGGTTTAGGTCTTCCCTTATTTGTACTTGCATTGCATCTTTATATACACATCTATTTTAACATTTATGGAATTGTATATATTTTTATGCCATTTTTTACTCTGAGAAGTAATCAGGTTATTCATCCATAACCATAATCTTGTTACATGACTCAGTGGTATTTTGGTAATTTTAAATAAATACACAAATAACCAATTGATAGATACAAGTATACTAATGAGGAAACAACAGTAGAACTGACATAATTTTCTTTTCTTTGCCTTTTGGTTTTCTTTTTTTTTAATAATTTTTTTTATTTTAATGACTTCATAGAACTACATGGTAATAGAGTTAGATTAAGAATATGTGATTATTTTTCTCTTGGAAGAAGTGGCAAGAAAATACACATAACATTGTTGTAACTGACGATGTGCAAAAATCTAGGAAAGTTTTGTAAGCTACGTGGAATTGTATTTATCAATTATTGTATTGTTCTTATATTAGGATGTCAGGGTAAAATTGATGCTCTTCTTTTATAACTTGTTGTAAGTAACAGAGAAAGACCTCTTAAGGTAGTGGAGATCTAAAAAGGAAAGGGAAGATATCTACAGAGGACCTCATGACTATAAATCTTAGGGAAAAAAGGGGCAGTACAGAGGTCTCCAGAGTTGATGGAGTGGGTCAAAGTCCCAAATTGCATTTTTTTTTTTTATGAAATAGAAGTGAGTGTTTAGGCTTTTTCACTAGAACTCTGTTCAACCTTATTAAAAATCAAAGAGGTGAGACAAGAGGAAATGCACAGTAGCGCCATCTGCAGGAGGTAGAGAAGACTCTGAGGGAGGAGAACCAGAAAGGCATCTACAGAATTTTGCCACTGAAGTAATAAAAACGGAAAAAAACAAAAATCCCCAAACAAACAAATGAAAAACCCCACCTCATTAAGTCTTCCACTACAAATGTAAGAAAAGAGTGTTCTTCAATTTTCTATCTGATTGTGACAATATATCAAGTAACATTACTCAGAAGTAAAAAAGAATACACTACAGATAGAATGTAGACAAACTCTAGAACATCGTGCTAAGCAAAAGAAGCCAGGTAAAAAGAGTATACTTACTGTGCATTTATATAGAGAGTTTTGGAACAAGACAACTAACCTATAGCTGCAGAAATCAGATCATTATTTGCTTGTGAAGATGATTAGGAGACAAATGATGGAAAGGGGAATGAGATCACTATTTGCATGTCAGAAACATTCTCTCTATTTTAAAAAAAACCACAATATTAGTTATAGCTATTTTTTCTACCCAATTTACTTCTGTGACTACAAAGGTATATAAAAATTCATAAATAAAGTACATAGCAAGGTATTTCAAACTGATAGTTCTCATTTTCTTTCTCTCACCATGATACTTAATTATGCCAATGTATATTTTGTTAAGTGTACATCAAAATAAGGCAACTTCTTCTATTGCCTGACATTGTGTTACGCAATGGTAGCTGAATGAAAGTGAAAGGCAAATAAGTTTACTTAGAAATTCTAAAAAGAAACCAGAAGTGATATTTTGTTTATCTAAATTTAAAAAATGAAGTATTAATCTCAAAAGTTTGAGATACTCAAAGTTGTCCTTGAGGTTCACAATATTGTTCCTTAAGGAGATTATAAGTATAGTAAGGGAGAATGGAAAGGAAAGAAAATATAAATTTGACATTAACGTTGCAGGAGGGCAGCTCAAATTGTAGAGACAGACTCAGACGAAGTGAAAACTCAGGGGACAAAGCCATGGAAGCACATTCCCAGAATTAAAGAGAGTGAAGGGGAAGGGAGCAGGGAAGGCAAGGCAAAGAGATAATTATGAGATAGAGACTTTAGAAGTTCCAGAGCCTTAGGTAAGTTTCTCTTGTCAACTGCTTCCCTGAGACTGTGACTCCAGGTTGTCATTACTTCTTACTTCTTATCTCTACTTCTGTTAAGCACTTAACAGAAGATTTCATTTGCTCTTTAGCTCAAGATGTTTCCCTTGTGAGATGTTTTACTCTGATTTCTCGGGTGTTGTCACATCAGGTCTGACCTAATGATGCCTATATCTGACTTCCAGGCTAGAAAGTCATGGCCCTGCTCTCATTTTGTGTGTATCTTTCTCACATGCTGAAATTTAGGGTTTTTCCCTCTTCTCTTTTGCATTACACAAAGAGTAATGAGTAGAAGGGACAGTGTGGACTGTAACAGGAAAAATTTCAACTTGCTGTTCAGTGTTTTCAAAGCATAATGAAAAATATTTTTTTCTCTTATAGATTTGATGATCTCTTAAAAAAAAAACCCACTTTCTTGGAGAAAACATATGAACAAAATAAATAAAGCTGTGCCTCTTAAAGGGCAAGTATAACATTGCTTATTTTTAAACTTTAAAAATCCTTTCAATTATTCCTTATACACATATAATATATTAAGATATAATTAAGAATGAATGACTTGATAATTAGAGAATTATAACATTTTGGGGTGAGTATGAACTTCATATTTCTCACATGCACTGACTAATTTTTTTCTTCATTAACAATTACAGTTTTATGGTGGGGGGAAATGAAGACAACTGTACTTGAACAACTAAAAAAAAGTTAGTTATAAAATCCTCTCTAAGATCAAGTTCCACAAGTCCAGTACCTATTTTTCTCTATGTTATTTATTGTTTGAGGTCTTATATTTGGGACTTAGATCTATTTCAAGTTAAGTTTTTTATATGGGGAGAAACAGTAGCCTAGTTTCATCTTTTGCATCTGGCTTTCAAATTTTCAAAAGCCATCTTTTGCATGGTGGCTTTCTCAGCACCATGTAGTGAAGAGGCTTTCTTTTTTCCATTGTATGTTTTTGACTTCTTTGTCAAAAATTTTTTGTCCATGTACATGTGGGCTTATTTCTGGGCTCCAAGTTCTGTTCCATTGGTCTGTGTGTCTGTTTTTCTGCCAATAACATGCTGTTTTGGTTATTGTCATTTTGTAGTATAATTTGAAGTCAGGGAGTGTGATACCTTTGGCTTTGTTCTTTTTTCTCAGTATTATTTTGACTATTTGGGATCTTTTGTGGTTGCATACAAATCTGATGATTGCTTTTGTTCTAATTCTGTAATTGCATTAAATCTATATATTGCTTTGGGTGATATAAATTTGACCCTAAATGCAAGGACAGTAAAGGCAAAAATAAATTAATGTAACTATATTAAACCAAAATGCTTCTGCACAGCAAAAGAAACCACCAACAAAACAGAAAGGCAACCAACCAAATGGTAGAAAATATTTGCAAACAACAGCTCCAACAAGGGGTTAATATCCAAAAATAATAAGACACTCATACAACTCAACACCAAACAAAATGACAATCCAATTAAAAATGGTCAGAAGACCTTAACAGATATTTCTCCCAAGAAGACATACAAATTGCCAATAGATATATGAAAAAATGCTCAACTTTACTAGTTATTAGGGAAATGTAAATCAACACTACAATGAGATAACCACCTCACAACTTTTAGAAGGGTTGTTATGAATAAGACAAGTTGGAGAGGTTGTGGAGAAAAAGGAACCCTCATTCACTACTTGTGTGAGTGTAGACTTGTACAGCCACTATGGAAAACAGTATGGGAACTCCTGAAAAAATAAATAGAGTTAGCATATGACCCAGCAACCCTTCTTGTATCTACCTGAAAACTTTGAAAACAATTATTTGCAAAAGTATATGCACTCCTATGTTCATTGTAGCGTTACGTATGGTGGGCAAGACATGAAAATGACTGAAGTGTCCTCTGATAGATGATTAGATAAAAAAGAAGTGGTACAGATATGCTATGGAATACTACACAGCCATAAGAAAAGATGAAATACTGGCATTTATAACAGCATGGCTGGATCTTGAGAATATTATGCTAAGCAAAATAAGTCAGAGAGAAAAGTTAAGAACCGTAAGATTTTACTTATATGTGGGATATAAAACTGAAAGTAACCAATGAACAAACAAGAAATATGAATAACCAAAAACTCCTAGATACAGATGACAGTAAGGAGGTTACCAGAGGGAAGGGGGAAGCAGGGGTAGTAAAGGTAAATGGGGTCAAATATATGGTGATGGCGGAAGACTTGACTTTGGGTGGTGGACTCACAATGCAATATACAGATGATGTATCATAAAAATGTGCACTTGAAACCAATATAATCTTATTAATATCACTCCAATAAATTAAATTAAAAAGTAAAAAAATTACAGTTTTAGAAAATGCCTTTTTTTGTGGTAAATACTTTTTGCCAATAACATTATAGACCCTAGACCCAGTGAACTTCCAGGCTAATTTACTCCACCTCTTCAATTACTTTCTGAAAACCTAAAGGATGTTTTTTTCATTTAAACATCCATTATAATAGCTCTGTGAAAACTACAGTACTTGTTTAGGTACTATGAATTTAATCTGCCAGTACTTCTAACTGCAAGCCTTAAAGTTAAATATTGTATTGAACCCCATGACACTCTCATTTCTGGAAAACAAAGTGTTCAAAATGGCAATGGCAATGGCTGTCTAAAATCATATTTTGGACTATATACAGTCAACCTAGAGAACAGTATTTATTAATAAATATGATCACAATTATAGTGATTATTGTAGAATAATATTATATTTATATTCTTTATTTTACATCTCATCCAGCTGCCTACCTATGAATAACTTATTACCGTCTACTTGTGAATTGCTTTTGGAGAATTTCTCAAGGAGAGCTATTAAAATTTGGTGAAAAGCAAAGAAATATTGTCTTCTGTTTTAGAAGCGCCATTTGATTCCTGATTTTTACCCTTCACACTTTCCTATTTCTTGATAGTTTCTTTGATATATTCAACACTTTCAATACATCAAAACCAAATCATCAAAACTTACGAAATGTGCAGATTCATTTCAGGCCTCTTCTTTGCTGTACACATTTCTTTACATGATTAGGGTTTGTATAGGCAGGCAGACTACAGCTTTAGGCAAGTAAAAATCCACATGAGTTATTATTTTACACGAAATGCTTTATGTCTTCTTAAGCTTTGCTGATAGTTACTAAGAGAAGCTAGGATTTCCTAAGTGGGGTTCAAACCAAAACAACTTTTCATCAAGTGTCTCTGTTAAAATGCTCCTTTAGATCTTCGCTAAAGTTTGGACACATGAATCAGATTTTACCTAAAGAAAATCACCAATAATCATCACAACCTCTGAAACATTTTTGAAGCATTACAGGAACCAGAGTTGGACAAAAGAAAATTTAATTTCTCATAATTTTTTTAACCAAAATAGTAGACTAGGATCTTCAAATGTAAAATTACAGAAGACAACAAAATTAATTTTGATATTCTATCTAGCTGCTCTATTTGAAACCTTCAATTTCTACTTTTCCCATGCAGTTATATGATTGACATCCCTGTGTATGGAACAGGTACCCTACTCAAATGACAGATAGCTGCAATCAGGAAAACAGTAGGCACAAAACAGGAAACAAATTATTACAGTCAGTTTTCATTAATTTTAGTCTGTAGCATATTCCCTTTTATTTAAAATGTTAGATGTATACGAGGTCTGTTTGGAAAAAGTCCAACCATTATTAATATAATGAGAATAGTTTACATGTCTTCGATGAAACCTGGCAGACAAGGAGAGTGGACTGGAATGTGCATGTGGGAACAATGACAACTTCACTACTTGAGTCAGTGGGGGCAGTAGACACTGTTGAGTGAGCACGGGTATTGTGTGGCTATTGCATTCAAATTGACTGAGCGAGTAGCACAATGACTCTGCATCAAATTTTGCCTTAAGCTTGAACATTCCTCCATGAAAATTATTTGGATGATTCAGAAGGATGCAGCTATAGGCAATTGGTGACCGGCAGCTTTATACAGCATGCTCATTCATGTATCATGTCTTGGGTAGAGTTTTTTGGTGAAACATCAAATCACCTGGGTGGCTTAGCCCCACTACAGCCCAGATTTGGTGTCCTGCAACTTCTGGTTTTTCCCAAAACTAAAATCCCCTATTGAAAGGGAAAAGATTTCAGACTATCAACGAGACTCAGGAAAATACAACAAGGCAGCTGATGGCAATTGGGAGAACTGTTTGAGGTCCCAAGGTGCCTACTTTGAAGGGAACTGAGGTGTCATTATCTCACGTACAATGTTTTTTGCATCTTGTATCTTCTTCAGTAAATGTCTCTCTTTCATATTAAGTGGCTGGATACCTTCTGGGCATACCTTGTGTAAATTATTAGCAAGTGTTCTTTAAATAATAGCATTTAGTCTCTTTTTCAGCTTATGCTCATTCTTTAGCAACATATTTCCACAATTAAAAAGATAAAGATAGATGAATAAATAAGCAAGGTAGGATATTACATGAAGACCAATTTACTTTTTAGCATATTATAAATTCGCTATCAGGGGTGTCAAACTCATTTTTACTTGGGACCACATCAGCCTTGTGGTTGCCTTCAAAGGGCTGAATATAATTTTAGGACTTTATAATTATAACTACTCCTTAACTGTTAAGCAAGAGCTCGGTGCTGCTGCCGGGTGGAAACCATGTGCTGAGCCAGCTAAAACAAGGTGGAGGGTCAGTTTCGGCCCATGGGTCTTGTGTTTGTCACCTGTGCACTAAACCAACATGGTCAAGTCAGACCTCACTGAAAAGAAATGGTATTCAGTTCTTTTAGTTCTGTGCCTACATAACTCTTCACAGCATGTGTTTGACACTGCATGGTTGTGAGATGTGTGTACTGTGCATGTGCTGTAATTGATGCTGTAGGCTTAGAGTTTTCTTCCTCATTCCAACATTGCCCATACTCCCTGAAGTCCTCTTATCTTGATTTTGGGAAGATGGGGATAGTGAAAAAGGGAAAGTGCTTCTTTTTCTAACATGGAGAAGGTATAGAACTGGATTCATTAGAACACACTGTGACTGTGTGTGTGTGCACACTAATATATTTTTTTAAAAAAGGTTCATAAGATAAATGACTGTGTATAATGCTGTGACTCTGTTTCAGGTAGTGTGGATTGCTACTTTGTTCTAAAGAATCACAAATAGTCTAGATAACACAAGTGGTTCTAATTCCTCTACCACCTTTGATCAACTGCTGATGGCTAATATTCTCACAACCAGACTGGCTGCTTAGGATTCTGCATAGTAATTTCTAGGCAATTAGTTGGAAACATGTGCTATGTGTGTGAGTGGTGGTGCCCTTACTATCTTATTTGACATTTCTGACTCAGTACAGTTTTTTATTTTACCTCCAAGGAACCAGGGTAGGAGAGATTTTTGACATTTATTATGAATGTGCTATATTCCTGGCCAAGCACGTTGCTAAGCATGTTATAACTGTTACTTTACTCACTCCCGATACAAACTTCATAGTGGTGCTAGCTTCGATTTACAAGATGAGTTGAGTCTTGTAGAGGCTAAACTATGTGCTAAGGACACAAAAGACGAGGCAGGACTTAAATTCAGCAAGGATAACGCCACATCTCTTACTCTGAAACACTTCACGGTGCTGTCTTTACTTTTCCCAGGTGAACAGTATCAGAATTAGAGCCCTACTTTTGGCTTAGGATCTACTGTTTTTCCACGAATTAAATTTTAGTGATCACAAAGATGAATAAAGGGGTACTTAAATTTGTTTTTAATTGTAAGTACTAGTCTCTGGAAAAATTGAGCCATGGACATTTGCTCTGGAAAAGGGCTTCTACTGTTACCTACCCCAGTTATCCTTCTCACGCTCATGCTCTCCCTCCACTGTCCTTACTAAAACACAACTGTCTATCATATGATTAAACAACTGTAGGAACTCAAAATCTATTACTATTTAAAGAAACAATATTTTATATACCTATACATGATATTATTTTGAATTGAAGTCATTTGCTTTATGAATCCTGCCAATTCAAATGTTAGGAATATGTAAATGTATTATTTCATGTCAAAAACATTTACAGATGCTATTTAGTGGAAAGAGCTTTCCTTGGAGTATCAGGTAACTAACTTCTGGTCCTGATTTTACTACTGATCACTTCTGAACCTTGTAAATAGATTACGCATTTGACCTAGGATTCTAATTTCCAAAAATATTTAATCTCTAAAACAAGTACTTTAGTCTGTTCAATTCAGTAAATGTTATTGGGGTATTTTGCGTAATGGGAATTGTAGGGAATAATGATATCAAGATGAATAAACCAGAATTCTTGTTGGTGTTGAAAACCAATATATATATGTAGATACCTATGAATAATGCTGGTAAAGTCTTGCTGTTATATAATATGACAAAAAATAGTGAAAAGGGGACATGGAGAAGAAACAACACATTTAGTGTGATTCTGATCCTCAAGTAAGAATAAGTGCTCATGTGCTTTGAGAAAAAACTACAAAAAGGCATGAAAGTGTTATAATTATTATCATTTCCCTGTATGTGCTTCTTAGCCTCTTAGCACCAGAAAATAGCAGATATTCAAGGAGTCTCAACAACAATAGATTATTTTTAAGTACTTGGAGGTAATTTTTAGTAGTTATAATTGATATAATAACCTTTTAAAAATACTCTAAAATTGTTACTTATATCTGATAAAATTAGGGTGACTACACTAGCCTGGTGACTGTGCTAGTCAGAGCCATCGCTCTGGGATGGAGAACTCAAGAGCTTTCAGAAGATGGACCCTTCCATCAACTGATAGAATACCACAGAGTTGTTTCTCTGTAATACGGGACAAATAACACACAAATGAAACAGAAACCAAATTGTGACTGAAGAAATTTCTACCAAGCTGATTATTTCTTGAAAACACATTTATGTGCAAATTAGTAACCAACAATATTACTCTGAATCTTTGGCTGAGGGGGATCCTAAGATGAGTAGTAGTATTTACTGCTCCTGAGGGCACTCTAGTGTCAGATGTAATTCACTTTATTATCTTGAACAAAAACTTTGATGTTTGTGTAGAATTTATGTAGACAGACCTGCTTTTTCTCAGCTGTAGTTCCTATTTAAACCAGTGTCTTTTTACCATGATATCTAGCAAGTGTTTCTGCAATGTGGAATTAAAAAGGAGAGGTATGAACCGTTATTACAGCCTGAGTGGTAGATTTGCATTTACATTAATCAATTTGTATTCACTTAACTGATTCTCTGGGACAAAAACTACAGCAGAGTATCCATCTCTGGTTAGGAAACTTTGACCATGAAGTCCCATATGTGTTTTCTCATGCATGTACCCTTTGACAACTCTCCACCATTCAACAAAATCTTTTGAGCACTGACATTCTATACAGCCTTTGTAAGGTGTAGGGGTACAATTATGGGGAAGAAAACTGACATGGCCTCTGTCTTTATAGAACTTAATTTCAGTGTGAGAGATCTACATTTAACAGTCATATATTTCAAGGTGATATCTAGGAAAAGAATATGAACCCTGAGAGACCATAGCAGAGATTTGCTTCAAATGGGTGATCACAACAGGGCCTTCATGAAAATTGGTATTTAATATGAGATCTTTTAGATAGAAAGGAACTAACAGTATGGAATGGAAAGTCAAAAGGGATTTAGTCAATGTAGGTTGTATAATGATCAGAGGCATTTGCAAAATTCCCAGGGCAAGAAAAAGAATATTGATTTCAGGTAAATGAGTTGTGGTTAGCATGTCTGAGAAGTAGTGTGAGGAAGTAGTAGGGAAAGGAAGAAGTGCCGGGAGCCAGGCTATGCAGGCACCTGTGAGCCATTGTCAGGAGGTGACATTTTGTTGCCACAGAACATGTGGAAATCTATAGGCTTACACACCAATTGAACTCATTAAATCATTTGTGTGTCCTATACTATACTTGCAAAACTTGTTTTCTTTTGTCTTTTCACTCTTCCATTCATTTATTGATTTTCTGAGTGCCAAACTTTAAGTATCAAGAATCAAAGGATTCTCTTCATCCTGGATAATACCATGATCAAATGGGGTCAGGCAGATTTTTAAAAAGACTAATTATATCATAATATACATTGCAGAAATAGTAGAATTAAATATGCAATAATGTTTTATTAAGCAAAGTGTTTTAGTGCTCAGGAGATGAAATTAAGAGAGTTAGGAAAGGCATTTTAGAAAAGGAGATTACTCTGGAATTCTTGAAGAAATATTAGATGTATGCCAAGTAATTCAGCCATTCTAACCAGTGGGTCCACACTGGGAAGTGTATTCAGGGGTGCATCTGGCACACACTGTGCAAGGAAGCAATTACATTTACTCAAGAAGTAAATTTACTCAAGAAGTAAATTTAAAAGGCAATCTGTAGGTCAAAGGCTTCTCAAGTGGGTACATGACCTATCAAGAGGATGGATTTTAGGATTCCATTTTTAGGTTCTTAGCATAATTATTCTAGCCTCCATCTCAGGCTACCATGTAGCTCCCATGGTATTTGCTATTCCCTTCTTGTGTTTAAGGAGATTTTAGTGACAACTTATCTTATCATGGATATTAACTTCCTGAGTTACAAACCTAAATTCCTGACAGGTGCTTCATGTATGCTCATCGGTTCTTGTCTTAGTTTTGTATGGATGCTGCAATAAATTACTATACATTTAGTGGCATAAAACAACAAAAAATTATGTTCTCATAGCAGTAAAGTTTAAAAGTCTAAAATAAAGGAGCTGGCAGGGCTGCATTCCTACTGGGACTTCAGGGGAGAGTCAGTTTCCTTGTCTTACCAGCTTCTAGAGGCCACTTGCATGCATTTGCTTGTGGTCCCTGCCTCCGTATTCAAAGCTCACCACTCCAGTTTATGGTTCATCAGTGACATCTCCTTTTAATGACTTTGATCTCTTTTGGTCACTGCATCCCACCTGACTAATGCAGGATGATCTCCAAATCTCAAGGTCCTTGACTGAATTGTACCTGAGTCACCTTTATCATGTAAGGTAGCATATTCACAGGTTTCAGAAATTAGGGTGTGGACATATTTAGGAATGTTTTTTCAGCCTACCACAGTTCTGCAAATGACATTGTCAAATTGTGGGTTCTGAACTCTTTGGGTCCCAAAACTTGGTTCAACATTTTTATCTTCTCAACTAAGAGGGGGATGACAGAGTATTAGGGGTCTTGAATAGGAGACACAAAGCCTCATGATTTCACTGTCCTTTTCTACCTCATTGTTGCATTTTAGTGAAGTGCCATTGTCCCACTGAAGGGGATAAGGGAGCCTTTGAAATACTGCCACGTGCAGGACCCTGTGGTGCTGAGATCCAGAAGGGCTTTTATCCCCATCGTTATTCCTCAGAAGGGAGTCTATCACTCTGTGGGGAACCTCTTTGAAGCTGCCACAGCTTTGGGGTTGCTGAGTGCAGGGACTCCTCAAAGAAAACACAGCTCTTTTCATTTCTTGTCGAGGAGGAGTTCAAGTTCAAAAGGATGTTCTCTCTCTCCATGGTTTTTCATGTCTATAAATAGGACAGTGTCAAAGCTCTGGCCAAGAGTTTATAGTTGATTCCTGAGAGTAATGAGAATGAAATTAGGTTACTAGCTTTTTCGTCTCATTTGTGCAATTATGAAGTAACACAATGGAGTTGTAATGACACCATGCCTTTCAGTAAGATCTTATCCTTAAGGATGCCCAAAAAAAGCATTTAAAAGTGTTAAGCCACTAATCTTCAAACTTTAGTTGGCACGAATTTAAGAAAACTGTCCTATCATTTTGAAAAAAATGGGGGCTACATCTCTAAAAGTGGCCAAATCAACCAGCCCAAAGATTTATTCCTACTTTTTTTAGTGTGTATATAGTGATCATTTAGTACCATGTCTAGAAAACACTTAAGACAGAGGGAGTTATTGAGCAGGTTTAAGCACAGCTATCAAGTCATTGTGGTATAACTTGTGGGGGCTCAGGTACTTGGGCAAAACAGTTGGTTAATCCGGGATAAATGAGGAGTGTCACACTTTCTAAGTGTTGAAAGAGTTACGGTCCAAAATGCAGGTGTTTGAGTAAATAGCAGATATTTAAGAATAGTGAAGTTCAATAGACCTTGGAACACAGACATTTACATAATTTCCTGTTAAATATAGATGGTTTTCAAATATATATATATATATGATTCTAAACTTACTAGTTAATGATTGAGAAAGGGCCAGAAGCTCTTACTATTACTCAGGTTTACTGTGAGGTTTGTAAATTGATTTCCAAGTCCATAGTAATATCAACCCATTGCCTTTTTCCCAGTTATTTTAATTTTAAATTTTACTATCAGCTTATGAAAATTTAATCCACTGTCTATACAAGTACAATTCAGAGGACTATTATTACTTTTATTACGTTAAAGAATGTCTATTGATTTAAACCTGGTACATGTCATAACCCATATCTTCCAGATCAATAGTCAGGAATTTCAGATTGTCAATTTCTGTGGCAAACCAGATGTTCCTCATTCTCAGAATTTAATTATGTTCCTCTCCAAGGAAATAAAGAAGTCTAGTACTTCATTAATAAAAACATGTTTTATTTTGTTTTTGACTTACTACGGTATATTTGGAAATTAGATTTTTTTAAAGGAAAAGAGTAAGGTGACTGATAAGCTTTTTAAAGTTATACTTTGGCTCAGCTGCAAGCCTTCTGAGTTCCTCTGAGGTTTTTAATGAATGAAGAGATGACAGTGTGAAGAAGTGCTAGTTACTGGTAGAGGTGAAAGTGGAGAGAGCACTGGGGTGTGGAGGCTTTCCAAGTCAAGATGGTCCTAGGAATAACTTTTCCTTAAGTACTATTTTCATTTCTTTAAGCAATAACCTCTGACAGACTAACACAAGCTGTGACAAGTGGGTTTGCCCACATTTGACAGATGTTCTGTAGGCTAGAGGGATGCTGTTGGGCAACCTTAGTGCTTTTATTTTTCTTTTCCTCTTTTTTTCCTATAAACCATGCTTATTATAAGATAATGTGACTTAGGCATTTTATGCTTTTCTATAAGTATATTTTATTACATCCTTTCTGGGGGATATTTTGGAAAAATCTTAAAAATATACATAATTTTTAAAGTAGCAATTTTTCTTCTAGGAATTTTCTCTAAGGAAATAATCACAAAACATGTAAAGATTTATGACCAAAGATGATCTTTATTGTTTTCTTAATGATAGTGAAAAATTAGAAACAACATACATGTTCACAGTATGGGTTGGTTAAATGCCTTGTGTCTGCCTGGATTCAATCAAGAGATAGAAAAACACAATAGATTAAGCGGGGAGGTTTCATATAGAGAATCTCATTAAACTCTGTAGTGAGGGAGCTTAACATTGTGCTCACTTTAAAGGAGAATACTTAAAGGAATTCTATCCATTCTCACAGAACATATGTTGAAGGATGAATTTAGAGGTGGAAGGCAATAAATTAATAACTAGCACAGGTGTGATGGTGAAGCATAAGATAACCATTATGTAAAGTGTACTAACTTGGAATACATAGTCTATATATAATATATTCCTCTGAAGCAAAGAGGTTTACTTCAGGTCCAGTGTAACTGGACTTACCTAAGCTCATGATTTATTTTCTGTCACATATCTCACTGTGTGTTCAGGTTTTACCCCACTTTCTTTGAGCTATCCCTAGGGCATTGGAGTTTGGATAACTGATGCTTACTACTGCTGAGAACACTGATGTGCTTTGTCTTTGACACAGGGCTGCTTGTCTGCTGTGAGCAGTCATAAAGATATGACAGATTAATTTGTTAACTTGCAAGTATGGTAAAATTTTAGACCATCTCTGTTCTTGACTTAATATTAACTAAATGGATCACTAACTAACTCAACTACAATATTTTAGAAAATTGGCAGGTGATATTAAAAGGCTAAAATGGGAGAATATCACAGACTGACCGGGGGTGTTGTTTTAATGAGGTGGGTAAGGAAGGCTGGCTTTGAGAAAACAACTCAAAGTTGAAGCATGAGTAATGAAAAAGAAAATGCCAAACTAAAATTTTAGTGAAGAGAATTAGATAACAGGAAGGGCAATTGCAAAGCCTCAGAGGTGGCATCAGGGTTGGCTCATTTGAAGGACTGCTAGAAGGCCAATGTGGCGAAGGGTGCTGGATGAGGGAGCAGCAGGGAAGTGAGTGGCAGAACCAAATCCTATAGCACCCTATAGGATTCAGTAAGGAAAGGGAAGCCAGTGGAGGGTTTTAAGCAGGGAAGGATGATCTGATCTACAAAGGTAACCCTAGCTCCTATACACAAGTTTGAACAGAAAGATTAAGGATAGAGTCAGGAAGAAGTTAGGAGAGGACCAACCTAAAGAGAATTTGATGATTGTGTCTTGAGTCAGCAGTATCTCGTACCTAAGAAGATAAACAAAAATTCAGTACTAAAAATTCAGTTAAAATTTTATCAGTAGCATTTAAACATAAAAAATGGGTGGCTTTCCCCTAGTCAGGTGGCTCAGTTGGTTGGAGCATCATCCCATACACCAAAGGGTTGTGGGTTTGATCCTTAATCAGGGCACACATCTAGGTTGTGGGTTCCATCCCTGGTTGAGGGTATGTATGGCAGACAGTTGATCAGTGTTTCTCTCTCTCACATCAATGTTTCTCTCTCCCTCCATCCCCCCTCCTTTTTCTCTCTAAAATCAATAAACATATATTTGGATGAGGTAATAAAAGGCATGGCTTTATGAGAAACTGAAAGTAATGGCTAAGAAGAAACAAAGATTTTATCATTGACTCTACATAATTGAAAGGTACTTAACTTCATGCTCAGAGTTCAGAAATACTTTTAAAAAGATAATGAATCAGCAAATTCATTAAAATTTAAATATGTTATCCAGCATGGAAAATAGTATGAAATGACTTGGAGAGGCTACATATTTATAGAAAATCTCACTGTAGTTTGCTATTTCTGGTATGAGTCAAAGAAGAGATGTTACAACTGATAGCACAGAAAGACAAAGCATAATGTGACTACTATGAACAGCTATGCTCCAAGAAAAACAAGATAACCAGGAAAAGGTGAATAATGCCCTAGAAACATGTAACTGGCAAAGACTGAATCAGGAAGAAATAGAAAATCTGGACAGAACAGTAATGAGTTAAGGATATTGAACCGAATATAAAAAACCTCAAACAAACAAACAAGCCTAGAACCAAATGGTTTCACTGATGAATTTTACCAAACTGATAAAGAAGAATTAAAACCGATTTTTCTCAAAGTCTTCCAAAAATTTGGGAGGAAGAAACATGCCCTATTGCACTTTTTGAGGCCAGTATTACCCTGATACCAAAGGCAGGTAAGGGCACTACAAGCAAATACAGCTATAGGGCAATATTCCTAATGAATATAGATTGAAAAATTCTCAGCAAAATATTAGCAAATTAAGTTGAGCAGCACATTACAATGACTGTACACCATGATCAAGTGGAATTCATGCCTGCAATGCAATGTATAGTTCAATGTATGCAAATGAACATGTTTGACCCATCCAATGAATAGAATGAAAGATAAAAATGATATAATTATCTTAATAGATGCCAAATAAGCACTTGACAAAATTCTGCTTCCATTCATGATTTAAAAGTTTTAACAAAGCAGCTGTAGGAGGTGATAATGGCCTTGACATCACAAAAGCCATCTGTGGCAGCCCCAAGTTAACATTCACATTCAATAGTGAAAGGTTGAAAGCTATTCTTTTAAGGTCAGGAGCAAGATGAAGGTGCCCATTATTACCACATCTATTTAACATAGTTCTGTAAGTCCTAGGCAGAGTAATTAGGCTGAATCCATAAACAAATGGCCTCAGAATTGGAGGAAGAAGTAATATTGTATATATTTGCAGATGACATCACTGTTTACACAGAAAATCCCAAAGAATCATCAGAAAACTGTAAGATTTAATTAACAAATTTAGTAAAGTTGTAGGATGAAAAATCAGCATACAAAAATCAGTTGTATATCTATACACTAAAAATAAATTATTCAAAAAAGAAATTTAAAAGACAATCACATTATAATAGCACGAAAAAGAATAAAATACTGAGAAAAAAAATTTAGCCAAGAAAGTGAAAGATTTCTACACTGGAAATTATAAAACATTGATGGAAGAAATTGAAGAGGATACAAGTAAATGAAGGTATATTCTGTCATCATAGAGTAGCATGTTCATACTATCCAAAACCAACTAAAAATTCTAATTCCTATCAAGATTGCAATGGTATTTTCACAGGAAGAGAAAATAATTCCTAAAATTTACATGATACCTCCTGATTTCAAAGTATATTAGCAATCATATCAGTGTAATATTGACATAAAACAGACACACAGACTGATAGAATAGAGTCAGGAGCCTAGAAATAAACCTCATGTATACATTTAACGAATTTTCAACAATGTGTCAAGAATACATAATGGGAAAAGAATTTTTTCACAAATGATGGTGGGAAAACTGGATAGCCACATGCAAAAGATTGAACTGGGACTTTCATTCTTACACAAAAACCAAAAATTAACTCAAAATAGATTAAAGACTTGCATGTGAGACCTGAAACCATGAACTCCTGGAATAAAACATAGGGAAAAGCTTCTTGACATTGACCTAAACAATAACTTTTTCAATTTGAGACCAAATGAAAGGCAGCTAAAGCAAATTAAACAAATGGGACTACATCAAACTAAAAGTTACTGTATAGCATAGAAAACAATCTCCAAAGTGGAAAGATAATCAGAGAAAATATTTGCAAACCAAATATCTGATTAGTGGTTAATATTTAAAATATATATAAGGAAGTAGTATAAATCAATAGCAAAATATAAAGAACAAAAACAAATAACTCAATTACAGCATGGTCAAATTTCCTGAATAGACATTTTTCCAAAGAAGACACAAATGACTAATAGGTAAATGAAAAGATGCTAAATATCAATGATCATAAATACAAATCAAAACCACGGTGAGCCCAGATTGGGGCATGTACAAGAGGCAGCCAATTGATGTTTCTCACATCAGAGTTTCTCTACCTCTCTCTTCTTCCCTTCCCCTCTCTCTACAAATGAATAAATAAAATACTTTAAAAAATCTACAATGAGATATTATTTTATATCTGTTGGATGGCTGTCATCAAAAAGTCAAAAGTTAACGAGCATTAGAGAGGATATGAAAAAAGGGAACCCTTGTACACTCTTGGAATGCAAATTGGTACAGCCATCATGGAAAAAATATGGCAGCTCCACAAAAATTAAAACAGAATTACCATATTATCTAGCAATTTCATTTTTGGTTATATATTCTAAGGAAAGAAAATCAATATCTCAGAGCTATCTGCACTTTCATGTTCTTTGCAGTAGCATTACTCACAGTAGCTAAGATATGGAAATAATCTTAGTGTCACTGTCTATCTGTCTGTCTATCTATCCATGCATCCATGCATCCATCCATGCATCCATCTATCCACCCATCCACATGATGAATATTGTTCAGACTTAAGAAATAATGAAATCCTGCCATTCATGACTGTATAAGTGAACAGGAAGGGCATTATTTTAACAGTAGAAGTCAGGCACTGAAAGTAAGATCCCTGCATGATCTTACTTATATAGGAAATAGAAGGAAAAAAGTTGACTTGATGGCAACAAAGACTAGAATGGTGGCTATTAGAGTCTAAGAGGTGGGAGTAAAAGGCAGATATTGATCAAAAGGTACACATTTTCAGTTATAAAATGAATAAATTCTAGAGGCCTAATATATAAGCATGGTGACTATAGTGAATAATAATATACTGTACTTGGAAATTTGCTAAGAGAGTAGACCTTAAATGTTCTCACCACACACACACACACACCAACATACACAGCTAACTGTGAGGTAATGGAGACATTCAATATTAATTAGCTTAATTGTGGTAATCACTTAATAGTATATACATTTACTAAAATACCTGAAATGCATACAGTTTTCATTTGTCAGTCATATCTCAAAATGCCTGGAAAAGAAAAAGAGAAGGCATGCATTAATTGTAGAGTTAACTTTATCTATTACTACTCTCTTAGTAACTTGTACCTTTGGAAGTTATTTAAAGTTCAGTCCTGGGTGCTGATTTTCTGCTTAAAAGATGATAAACATGTTAATAGTTTTTACTATTTTTTGTTTCAATTCTTAATTGCAATTGTGTAAATGAATGTCAGTGGATATAACTCCATTTAAAGGTGCATTTTCCCTGCCCTGTTCTCCACAGGTCTAGGGACAAGAGTGACACATGCAGGCCCCCATGTAAGACAATGAAATGACGCTTCTATGTGAAGAATTAATTGTCATGCTATAAATGCATTTTTAATTTACAGTCCTTCTCTACACCTCATCACAAGTGAGTTCACTGCAGAGTTAATCACCTTGAGCAACATGGCCAGATGAATCAGTCATTCTATGTAGCATTGTCCCTTTTTTTTTTAAAAAAAAAAGCAAAATAATGTTTCATGTGTTAAAGGGAGATGAAATAAAATCTTATATTTAATTTGATTTTTTTATTTTTTAACAATGATATTTCTAAAAGTTAGTATCATATCCACCATCGCATTTTAGTTTTTATACAAATCTTTCTATCCAAATATCTGGTACCCTTTGATTTATAAACTTTAAAGATTATAAATCATCAAAGGGTCAAATCACAAGGGTTGTAGAAGAAATAACAGGTCCAGAATATATTCATGAATACCAAAAAAAAGTAAAAAACAAGTTTATAATTTACAACTGCCCTGAGGCAGCAATAACTAATACACTGAAAATTTACCCATTTTATGCATCTATTGTGCTTGTTTTACTACTTTGCTTTTCATAAAAAACACATTTATTTCAGTAACTGCCATTTCTTTTGGCATTTATGTCATCTCTGAGCTATGTGTGGAATACACATATTTCTACTTTACAATTTTTTGTTGAAAAATTATTTGTTTTACAAATTTATATCAATGCTTTTTGTTCCATTCTCAAATTATCTGCATTGTTCTTTTTTATCAGTCATTTCAGAAAATCAGTCTTACAGCTATTCAGTTAACATCTGCTTTAAATCTTTTTTGTATTGCTGCTTGAATGACATTTTATCATTAACTATAAAGAGGAACAAGTGGAAATTTTTAGAACACAGGTCACATAAAAAAATTATTCAATAAGAATAACATTGTAAATTATATTTAAATGACACTACCCTCATTAATACAACATGTGAGTCACAGATGTAACCTAAGGAGTGTTCATGTTGTTCCTGGGAGTCAGTGGAGTTGTGTGAACAAATTATTTTCATATATATGGCAGCAGTATAAACTTGAGAAGAGTAAACAGAAGAATGTGGCCTCTCTGTGCCTATTTTCCAAAATAATAGCCATGAAGAAATCAAGGTTTGGAGTTCATATTTTATTGAATAAAACTTTAGATAATAAGGCAAGGGGATGGTAGTGGATATCAGCTGCTTTTGCCTGCTTACATTAATTTCAGTATCTTCTTGTAAGAGCATCCACATTTTTATTCATTTCCAGATAACTCACTTCATATGTGGAGGTCTGTGTCCCAAGGTTTGGAGATGGTGCCTTTGTGCAGTGCTAGTCCTTTGGAACCTTATTTCCTCTTAGAGGTAGTAATTGATTCAGTGATTTACAAGTAACCAATCTATTTACTCTTCTGTCTACCATATCCTTCTCAGTCTTTCCTGGTGGCATATTTCCTGTCATAAGAGCCTCTAATATTGCAGAGGCTGGAAGGAGTCATCTAAAGGGATCTGACTTTGGGGTAAGGTGAGTTCTTGATTGGGATATAAGGTGAGATAAAGAGTTGGCAAGAACACCTATCCTATTGCTAACCAAAACAATCTCCAGGCTAAGCTATAGATATAGGGATTGTAATTCAACAAGGTCAAATGCAAATTGCCCCTAGTTGAACTAAACATGAAAAAAAAAATAGTTGTATTGTCAAGAGATCAGCATGGAAAAAAAGCTGTGATTGTTCATGCCCTGTGACAATCCCTGCAAAGTAATTGTAGGGTAAACAGTGGCAATCTGGCTCCCTTACCCAGCTGTTTGGGCAACTAAGGTAAGCAGTGTTCCCATAGCCTTGAATGGGCCTGCATGTGCAAAATCACGTTTTGATATACAATATCTTGGCACCCTGCTGGCTTTGTGTGCATGCAGCATATGAGGGAGTTGAGACTTCCTACCACACACCATGGAGCAACACACAGCGACCTGTAGGCATACACGTGGCTTGCAGCGTGCATTGCTTTCTTACCCCTGAATAAATCACGTCAAGTATTCCGGACGGCTCCATGTATATCCTTGTAGTCTGCTCAAATCCTGGAGCCTATCCAGTCTTGAAAGGTCGCGACATGGTAATCTTCCATTTGTAACCCACACCAAAGTCAAGGAATTAAAAAGTGGTAAATCTGGCATCCATAGTGGGGGTGTTGTTCTGGAAATGGCATTTATAACCACGTTGCACATTCCATCATCACCCAGGCTGTGAAGTTCTTATTCATCCACAGTGTGCCACAGGCAAAGAAATATGCTCGAAAATCCTGGGCTTGAATTTGGAGGCAATTGTGGTGTAATGTTGGATTATCTGTCTTTGGAAAGTAAGTGAACACTTTTTTAGTGAAATGTAGAACTGATGCCTTAGAAATATATATTTTTTAGGACATGTGGTTTTTTTTAGCAACTTTTTTTTTTGTTTCAGAAGAGTTATGTATTTACGGAAACATTGTGAAGATAACAGGGTTCTTATGTACCACATGCCCAATTTCCCCTATATTAACATCTTTCATTGGTATGGCACATTTGTCCCAATTAGTGAAAAAAAATTTGTATATTATTATAAAGTCCATGCTTTATTCACATTTCCTTAGTTCTTACCTATTTATGATCCCATCCAGGCTATCACACTACATTTATTCATCATGTCTCATAAGTCTTTAAGTGGCTTTGACATTATCTCAGACTTTCCTTGTTTTTGATGACCTTGACAGTTTTGATGAATACTGATCATATATTTAGTATAATATCTCTCAATTTAGATTCATCTGATGTATTTTTCATGATTAGACTTGAATTATGGGTTTTCCGGAAGGAGACCACAAAGGTTAAATACCATTCTCTGCCCTGGCTGGTGGATTGAACACCAGCCTGCAAACCAACGGGTCACTGGTTCAGTTCCCAGTCAGGGTGCAGGTGTGGGCTGCAGGCTAGGTCCCCAGTAGGGACACATGACAGGCAACCACACATTGATGTTTCTCTCTCTTTCTCTCTCCCTTCCCCTCTCTTTAAAAAATTTTTAAAAAGTAGCATTCTCATCTAATCACATCTCATCAAGGATATACACTATCAACATGATTTATGACTATTAGTGTTGACCTTCATCACCAGTGTTAGTGTTTGTCAGGTTTCTCTACCATAAAGTTACTTTAACTGCCTCTACCCCTGCCCCCATCCTCTTTGGAAGGAATTCACTGTTGCACAGGACAAACTTTATACTTCACTTCCTCTAGAGTGGATTATTTATATAAACTGTGTAGAATTCTTCTGCAAGGGAAATTTGTCTATTCTCAATTTATTTACTCAATCATTTATCTATGTCAGTATAGACCTATGTTTTTTTTATATTTTGAGTTATACTCTAATGTCTTTTTTTTTCCCTCAAATTCTTCTAGCTCTGGCCAAGTGGGAGCTCTATAAATTGGCTACTGTGTCATTTGGTTGACCCTTTTATTGTGGGTTTTATTCCAGAGTACTTCTTTACTTTCTGGCATTATAAAATTCTTCATACTTTTTTTTTGTGTTCCCTGCCTGCCCCAGCCCCAAAATTAGCCATTTCCCCCAGGAGCTTTAGTTCCTTTTACTAGAGAATGGTATTAGAAATAAAGATCTGAGTGCTTGGTATGTTTATTGCTACTGGGGTGCCATTGTCTCTAGGCCTCTCTACTGATAGAGCCAAGAAATTTGTGTATATAAAATGGTATATATGCATGGTACCTGTAAATATCTCTCTATGTATGCAACTATCATTTTGAGCTAAACATGATTCCTTACTCATGTGTCCAACTCTAATCCATTACCACGTAGATTTAGTCTCCACACCTTCCTCTGCTGTAACCTTGAACTCCAATAATAAAAAAATTGGAGTAAGTAATAATTGGAGTGGAGTAAAAAAATAGTAAGTAATCCAGCTCCTATTATGCATTATTCATTCGCTTGCTTAATTTCAATGTAAATATATAGTGGTTTCTGAATTACTTACTCATACCTCCTTGGGGAACAAGTTTATCAGCTTGAGCAGGGTCACCAACCTCTGGGCCTTGGACTGTTACCGGTCTGAGCCTGTTAGAAACTGGGCTGCACAGCAGGAGTGGGCTTGAATGTAATGAGCTTGAATCATCCCAAAACCCTGCTCCCTCCCCGTCCATGGAAAAATTATCTTCCATGAAACTGGTCCTCAGTGTCAAAAAGATTGGAGAGTGATGTACTAGAATACAGAACTTATTATAGTTCTCTAGTCTTAGAGAATCCACTCATTTCCAAAGTTTCTTCTGTTAGTATCTTCCCCCAAGATGCTATCTTTGTACTATAGTTAGATTTTTGGTTTAGTCTGTATTCCATTCTGAAAGCCTCAACTTCCTAAATATTTTTGCATTTAAGACTCATACTTCGTGCTGCAAAATTTTAATAGTTTGACAAGTGCATAGTTTATGTGTAAAGCATTATGTAAAAGAACTATCCTGAAAAATGTCTTTGCTTTACCTACACAATGTTCCAGACCTCTCCCGACCCTGAGCCTTTAGCAACCACTGATCTATTTACTATCTCTGTAGTTTTATTTTTCACAAATGCCATGTGAATAGAATCATACAGTATGGAGTCTTGCTTATTTCACCACTCATTATGTAATTAAGCTTCATTCATGTTTTTATATGTCTTGATAGTCCATGCCTTCTTATTGCTGAATGTATTACATTTTATAACCATACTACATTTCATTTATGTATTTACCTGTGGAAGGACATCTTAGTTCTTGTTTATGGTGATGATTAATAAAGTTGCTGTAAATTTTTGTATGCATGTTTTTGTGTGGATGTAAATTTTCATCTTGTTTGGATAAATACCTTGGAGTGTGATGGCTTGATCTTATAATAAAACTAGATTTGGCTTTGTGAACAACTTCCAACTGCCTTCCAAAGTGACTCACCAGCAATGAATATGAGTTACTGTTGCTCTGAATTCTCACCAGCAATTGTTATTGTTAGGTTTTTGGATTTTGGCCTTTCTAATAGGTATATTGTGGTATCTCATGGTATTTTTTAATGAGCATTTTCCTAATGACAAATGATATCGAATGTATTTTCATATGCTTATTAACCATCTCTTTATTTTCTTTGGTGATATGCCTGTTTTGGTCATCTGCCTTTTAAAACTAGGTTATGCTCTTGTTATTGAGCTTTAAGTGCCTGTATATTTTGGATATCAATTTATATCAGATATCTGTTGTATAAATTTTTTTCTTAGTTTGTGGCTTATCTTTATATTTTATCAGAGTTTTTCACAGAGTAGAATTTGAGATTTTAAGAAAGTCCAATATATATATTTTTATTCGTAGATTGTACTTTTCGTGTTGTGTCTAATGGCTCTACCCAAGGCCACAGGCTTTCTCCTATGTGTTTTTCTAAAACATGTTAATGCTTTTTCATTTTATGTTTATATGTTTTTAATTTATAGAATATAGTAATATTGATACATTTTGAGTCTATTTTATATAAGGTAGAAGGTCTAGTGTAATTCCATATTTTGCGTATAAATGCCCGGTTTTGTGAAAGGCTTTCTTGATGCACAGTAATTGTTTTTCCTCCTTTATCAAAGTCAGTTGATTATAGGTTTGCATAGGTTTATTCTGGGATTTTTGTTCTATTCTACTTTTCCATTTATCTTCTTTAGGCAATATCATGCTAGCTTGATCACCATACTTTGTAGTAGGCCTTCAAATAATTGTATAGTGTGAGTCCTCAAACTTGTTTTCTTCTTCAGTATTGTGTTGTCTGCTTCAGGTTGTTTGGCTTTCCAAATAAACATTTTATTAAAAAATTTATTTAAACTAAAAAAGAAAACAAAGACAATTCACCCATTTCTCCTACCCCACCCTTGTCTCTGGCAAACAGCAATTTGTTCTTTGTGTCTATGAGATTGTTGTACATTTATTGATTTAACTTTAGATGTCAAGTAAGAGAGATCATATAATATTTGTCTTTCTCTGTCTTCACTTAGCATAATGTTCTTGAGGTCATTCATTTTGTTACTAAAGAGTTCATTCTTTTGATCACTGAATAAAATCTTGGCTATTGTAAATGATGCTGCAATAAACATGGGGGCACATATATTTTTTGTTAGCGATTTTATTTTGTTTGGTTAAATACCCAGAAGTGGAATCGCTGGATCATATGGTAATTTTATTTTTAATTTTTTGAGGCACTTCCATAATGTTTTCCATGATGGCTACACCTATTTATGTTCTCACTAGACATGCACAAGTGTTCTCATTTTTCTACATCTTTGCCAACATTTGTTATTTTTAGTCATTTCAATAATAACCATTCTAACAGGTGTGGGGGTAATATCTAATTGTGGTTTTGTTTTGCATTTCCCTAATCGTTAAGCATGTAGAGCATATGGCCATCTGCCTGTTAGCCATCCACAGGCCTTCTTTGGAAAAATGATTTATTCAGATCCTCAGCCCCCTTTTAAATCAGATTATATTTTTGCTATTGAGTTGTATAATTTTTTCTAAATATTTTGGATATTAGCTCCTTATATGATTTGCAAATATGTTCTCTTATTTAGGAGGTTGCCTTTTCATTTTGTTGGTTTCCTTTGCTGTACCTACGCTTTTTCATTTGATTCCTACTTGTTTATCTTTGTTTTGGATGTCAGATTAAAAAAATGATTGCTAAGACCAATGTCAAGAAGCTTACTGGCTGTTTTCTTCTAGGAGTTTTCAGTTATAAACCATTTTGAATTAATTTAATCTGATTTGAGTGTATGGTTTAATATAGCAGTTTTATTTTTGAATGGCAATGAGCAATTTTCTCAACATGACTTATTGATGAAACTGTCCTTTCCCTATTATATATTTTTGGCTCTTTTGTCATAAATTATTTGAACTTATATTCATAAGTTTATTTCTGGGCTATTGTATTTCTTGATTTGTGTTAATTTCCATGACAATGCCATACTGACTTGTTAATTAGAGGGATAGAAAGTGGTGACCTGAGATGGCACAATAATTTTTATGACAAGATCATTTGTGACAAGATCAAATATTTCCTCATGAAAGATGACTGAGTTGAGGTGGAACAACCTGCTGTGAGAAATAAGGAGGTCAAGGAAGTTAAGGCTGAGGTAATAGACAAATGGTACCTGTGGGTATTGAAATTTCCAAGAAATTTTGGTGCAGTTATGGAGAGGAAGGCTAAAATATTTAATAAAGCCAATGGTGGCATAACTAAAAAAAAAAAAAGAGCTTCAATAGGAGAGTATTTTTGAGGGAATATACAAGAATTATAAACTGGAAGTACCAATGAGGCACCTAACCCACAGTCTCTGAGTTCTGTCAAGAATGGAAAAGAAAGCCTTTGAAAGTATTTAAGAAAAGCAATGTCTTTGGGTCAGGAAGGTTTTGATTAGGGTGGGGCAAAAGTAGGTTTTCAGTTGAGAGTAAACTGTATGCAAGACAAAAAGGACTCGTGGCCACAGACAACAGTGTGGTGATAGTTGTCGGGGAAAGGGCTGATGGAGGTAGAAGAGGATATAAGAGGGATAAATAGTCATGGAAAAATACAATAAAAATAAACTATTAAAATAGTTAATTCTCATATTATTATTTAATACTGATTGTATTGCTTTCCATACAAACAACTGTAAACCTGTTTTTGCCCCTGCCCTGTAGTACGAAAGAGCTTTCAGAGAAGAGGTAGAAGATACTAGGTTGTACTGATATTAGAACATGAATTATAAAGGAAATGGTGTTTTGGAAATTATAGCCAGGCGGGAAATGGTGTTGAGATATTCAGAAGTATACTATGTTTTGCCTCTTGGTAGTGATGGGCTTTCTGGGATGCTTGGATTTTTGGCAGTGACTGAGGTATACAGCAACATTAGATATGATGAGGTTAGTTTTCTTGGTCTTTCAGAAGAAGACGAATCAACTTCCCCTTGGGATTTATCCTAGGCAGTTGGTGATGTATTTGATGGGAAGGGCTATTTCATATGGACCATGGAGTTCTGTGTGCTATCTTTAAAAACTTTGGCACTTGGTATCCCAGCTAAGGAAATTTTATTCAAAAACAAGCAGAGCTCTGCTGTTCTCCTTTGAAAGTTGTAATAGGCTATGTCTGCCAAATTGGGTAGGGCTCACCAAGAGCATGTTAACCTTTAGGAATTTCATTTATATCCCTCTAATAATTTAAAATATAATAAGAGGAAGTATAGCTAATGTAAGAAACTGATGAGGTACTTACAAAAGTAGGTTACCAATGTCTTCATTGAGAAGGGATCAATGCGATGATAGCCTTTTATATCCATCTTTAATACGAACACCTTAGGCAGAGGCCAGGAGCACATTTGGGAAAGCACTGCTAGAGATTTGTTGTGTTGAGGAAAAGTCCTCTCAAGATACAACAAAAAGCGAGCAAAACAACAAATAAGAAAACCAAAAACCACAAAGTGAAGATGAAGATATCTAAGAACAAATAAGAAGGAGAAACATTCAATAAGGATGGATAAAGGTTTAAATTTATAAACAATTAAAGTTTGCTTCTGAAACTTTATGAATCACTCTGGGAATTTGTTAATATGTTGGATCTGATTTAGTATCTGAAAAGGGACTCAAGATTCTGAATTTCTAAGAAGCTCCCAGGTGATATCGATGCTGCTGGTTTTGGACCAAACACTGGGTACAAAGGGAATACGAGAATATTAGACAGAAATAGAAAAGAAAGGAAAAGAGAATGATGAGGTGAGTAAAAAAAAAATACACTTTGAGGTCATTGCTCTATACCCATTTTGGTAGCTTTTGCTTGGTTCATAGGTGACATAAAATGTCTACTATAGTGTTCTTAGTGATAATTTTTCAGAAGGAGCTTGAATTTGTTACTGATAGGGAAAAAAATAGGCCAAGTCAGACATATACAACATTTTGAAAGACTATTGTTATACTTTTACCATTCCAACATTCCCGCATGGCTTCCAGGACCCTAGCATTTCTGTAGTGTGGTTATTCACCCTGGTACACACTTTTTTTCCCCTTTGCTGGAGCTAATCTCTGCATCTTTGAGGAAAACACAATAAGCATTAGGGAAAAAAATCAGTTTAGTAATTTCACATGATTTTTTAATAACTATTATGCATTTAATCCTGTTGGGGCACTTACATTTTAGAGAAAGGATTGTTTAAGAGTTACAAATCTTAAATAGTGTATGATATTTGGGTGAGGCTAACTTCCTAATCCTCATACATAATCTCATGGGCACTTGTTCTCCCAGTGCTCTTACACAAAGTGCTCTCAAAGGATGAAAAAGGCATTTTAACACTGAAGTTAAGATTTTGTGGACTCTCACTTAATACATATCACGTGTACATTCAACTAAGCTAGGTTTAAAAAAAGTTATTTCTTCTTGAAAAGTTTATACATTTTATCCTAAATACCCTCCAGAATTTATGTTGGTGAATTGAATAACATTTTCCATCACCCACTATTTCCAATATTAGTGATTTCCTATCTGCAAGTTTTATGTTTTTCAAGTTTTTTGTACTTCTTCCACAACTCCATTTTGAGAGTAGCAGATGATTTCTGGCTATTTATTCCTGTGAATATTTGAGTGTGTTCAGTTACGGCAATATGTCAAGTGTTTTCCAAATAAATGATGCTTATGTTTTTTCTTTTCTATTCTGTGGGCATCATAGCCAATGGCCTGTAATAAAGCTGGAATGAAGTCTCAGAAATAAATTAACTTGCAAAGCAACAATAATTGGCTTTGTGTTTACATAAGGCATTTTATGTGTTCTCGAAGAGTTCTCCCTCCTCATCATCTGCTTACCTGATGGGGATCAGCTGATTGAGTGTGTGACTTCACTCTACCTTTGAAGAAAGTACTTTGAATTGTTTCAATATTGACATTTCCAGTCAAAAATATCATATTCATTTTTGCATTGGAAATACATAAGCCTGCTTCCAAGCAAGCGTCCTAGCATGGGTTTCATATCACAGTGATAAAGAAGAAAATGAAGCTGAAGAACAAGTTGAAATCCATATCATGCACAACTGCTTGGCAATAGACAATAGTCTAGAAATCCTGGTTTGCTTGTAAGAATATCATGACTGTGTGTAGTTCCCACCTTAAATTTGAAGATGTTAGAAATAGATTTTAAAACTACCACATGCGTTGTGCAGTATTATTTAAAAGAATTCAACTGGTTTTGAAGTTTATATCTTTTCTCATTAATTTCCTCATGTTCATGCAATATAATTGCAACTCACTAGATTTTATTTACTTGAAAGTTATTTTCTCTCATACATAATACACGAAAATCCTAGAAACTTGGAGTACCTTCATGAAGAAACCTTAGTTAATTCTCTATCAAGTTTGCAAACATATGCTACTGATCTCTGGTCCTAAGTGAGGCAACTTAGCTATTTTTTTTATTCTTGCCTTAGCTATTATTTTTTATTGAACTTTATAACTGAGTGAAGTGCTTTTAATAGTATTTTTTATTTGCATAATTGCTTACTTGTTCCATTTTGCAATTTCATCAATACATAGTTGTAGGAAATAGTTGTAAAAAAAGAAAAGGCTATTTTCTATTTTTCCTAACAATCCCCCTTCTCAATTATTCAGGTTTTCTAAAAGAACAGGAGGTAAGACACACATACTCATTTTATTAAATGTGTGACTGTGTTGGGTACAATATTACAAAAACATAAATGTGGCTGAAAGAAGAGTAAGGCAGAGTAGGTGAGAGAGAACACGGTACATTGCAGAGCTGACACACTTATACTAGAAAATATAGCTGGTTACATGGTTTTATGGGCTAGGAAAAAGGGAAAGAAGAATTTATTGGATTCTTTTTGTCCCCTATTCATTGTTGCTTAAAGTTGTCCCCAAAGGGCATTTGACATTTTCATATTATGCTGCCTGGCCACCCTGGCCAGCCATTGGTGATTCTGTGATGAGATAGCCACCACGGTCAACAAGCAAGTCAAGTATGAGCTAGCAGCTCTCTGAATACCTGTAGCCTGGGTGTGAAGAGGTTCTGCAAGTCTCATCATCAGGGCCAACAGGCAAGCTCTGTGTGGAAAGCTAGCAGTGTGCAGTATGAGCAGTGAGGGAAGGCATTGTCTTGTTTTTGGCTCATAGGCATCGGGCATAGGAAGCAGAAGGATGAACTGCAGAATGGTCTGATATCATCACTTGTGAAAGTTGAGTCAGCGCTCTATCTGCCTTTCTCCACTGGAGATTGAACCAACCTGCCTCTGCGGGAGGGGGATCCTAAGAATGTCTTCTATTTTTTATGATGGCTTTATCAACTCAAAAGACTCTTGTGGGGGTTCATTTTATATTCTGTAGTGATTCAAAGTACCCCACTCTGATGCAACTTCTCCTTTCTTTCCAGAGGAACTTCACACTTAGATTGTCCTAGCTAGTTATGTTATTCATTGATATTATTTTTAAAAATTCTTTGTTTTGAAGCTTTTATTTATTTTTAGAGAGAGAGGAAGGGAGGGAAACATCAGTGTGTGGTTATCTCTCGTGCAGCCCCTACTGGGGACCTGGCCCGCAACCCAGGCATGTGCTTTGACTGGGAATTGAACTGGTGATCCTTTGGTTTACAGACTAGCACTCGATCCACTGAGCCACACCAGCCAGGGCTCATTTAAACTCTTTAATGCACCTTTCTCCTCTCATATACTCACAGCCACCTTTTCATATTGTAGAATCCAAGCAGGTAGTTCCTGGGTCAAATGGTGTTTTAGTCAGTTTTGACTGTAACAAAAGGCCTGGGTTGAGGGGTGGCTTCTGAACAGAAGTTACTTCTCAAAGTTCTGGAGGCTGGAACTCAGAAATCAGGTTGTCAGCATGGTGGGCTCTGGCGAGGGTTCTCTCCTAGTTGCAGACCACACAGGTCTCCTTGTGTTCTCACTGGGCAGAAGGAGATCCAGCTAACTCCCTGGCCTCTTCTTATAAGGTCACCTACAAATAGCATCACAACAGGAGTTGGATTTCAACATATGAATTTTAAGGAGGCACAAACATAAACATTCATAAAAATATTCTCAATTTGAGCTAATTGATATTTTTATTTTGGTTACTTTCACATTTGAAAGTGCAAATATTGAAACAGAACTTTAGCCGAGTGCTTACCAAATATTTAAAAGGTTTATGATTTGAAAGTCTCATTAGAATTTTAAATTGTATATTTTAAAAGTATATTTTATGGACTATGCTATTACAGTTGTCGCATTTCCCCTCCTTTATGCCCCTCCACCCTGCATAACCCCCTCCCAACAGCATCTCCCTCACCCTTAGTTCATGTCCATGGGTTGTGCATATAAATTCTTTTGAATTTCCAGCTTACAGCTGTCAGTCTGTCCTCTGTATCTCTGAGTCTGTTAATATGTTGGTCATTACATTCCACATATAAGTGAAATCACATGGTACTGGTCTTTCTCTGATGGCTTATTTCACTTAGGATAATAATCTCCAGGTCCATTCATGCTGTTGCAATAGGTAAGGTTTCTTTCTTGCAGTCAAGTAGTATTCCATGGTATAAATATACGATAGCTTTTTTATCCATTTCTATAGTGATTGCACTTGGGCTGCTTCCAAGTCTTGACTATTATGAACAGTGCTGCAATGAACATAGGGGTGCATCTACATGGATGAGCAAAAGTAGGTTTATAGTTGTGAGTACATGAAAGTTTATTTTTGTATTATTATTGTACTGTATTATTTTTTATATGAACAACTGTAAACCTACTTTTGCCTATCCCTGCATTCTTTTGAATTTGTGTTCCTTTGGATATATTCTAAGAAGTGGAATCAATGGGTGATAAGGCAGTTTCATTTTTAAAGCTGAGGCAATTCCATACTGTTTTCCAAAGTGGCTGTACCAATCTGTATTTCCACCAACAGCCCATGAGGGTTCCCTTTTCTCCACATCTCTTTTTTGTTGATTTATTGATGATAGCCATTCTGACAGGTGTAAGATGATATCTCATTATGGTCTTAATTTGCATTCCTCTGATGATGAGTGACATGGAGCATCTTTTCATGTCTATTGGTCATCTGTATGTCCTCTTTGGAGAAGTAAGTGTCTAGTTAGATCCTATGCCCATTTTTTTTTTAATTTGAAGTTTTTTTTTTGGTTTTGAGTTGTGTAAGTTCTACCATATTAATGGGTATGAAGAATTAACATTATTAAAATGTCCACAGTACCCAAAGTGATCTGTAGATTCTGTGCAATCCCTGTCAAGACACCAATGGCTTATTTCTTGGAATTAGAACAAATATTCTAGAAATTTATATGGAACCACAAAACACCCCAAATAACCACAGCAGTCTAGAGAAAGAAGAACACAGTTGGAAGGGTCATGCCACTCAATATCACACTATACTACAAGGACCATAGTAGCAAAAAAGCCTGATACTGGCATATGAACAGGTTATTGATTAATGGAACAGAATAGAGAGCCCAGATATAAGCCCATGACCTTTTGGTCAGTTAATATTTGACGTAGGAGGCAAGAACACACAATGGAGTAAGGACAGTCTCTTCAATAATTGGTGTTGGGAAAGCTGGACAGGTATGTGCAAAAAATTTAATTTAGACCACCAACTTATACCATACAAAAGAATAAACTAAAATGGATTAAAGACTTAACTGTAAGACACGAAACCATAAAAATCCTAGAGGAAAACAGGCAGTAAAATCACAGACATCTCTTATAACACTATTTGTTTCTTATATATCTTCTTAGGCAAGCAAGACAGAAGAAAAAGTAAACAAATTGGACTACATCAAACTAAAGTTTTGCATTGAAAAGGAAACCATCAACAAAATAAAGACAACCACTAAATGGGAACATATTTGCCAATGATACATCTTATAAGGGGTTAATATCCAAAATTTAGAAAGAACTTAGACAACTCTCCACCAAAAGTGCATATTTCTTGTTAAAATAACTCATTTTTATTGAAGGCTGAAAGAAATGCATTATTATTATAAAAAACTTGAATAAGAGAGGGAAATATGTCCCTACCTTTTTGTTACCTCCCTCATCATCCTCAACCTAGATTCAAAGTTTAAGCAAGTCTTAAATCTTGCTTCAAGGAGAAAGAAAACTGATTTTCAGTCTCACCTATAGCAGACTGAAGAATATATTGATATGCTAAGCACTGGCTCTTTTGGACTTTCAGACCACAAAATGTACGAATCAAATGAACTTATCTTTTTACGATACTTTTTTGAGGCAGGTAGGTTAGTTTGTGCTTTAACTTTCTTTTATCACATGAATGTATATCTTGCTTCTTTGTGCGTTCTGATGGTAGCAGAGTTGATAGGAGCAGCAATCACAGCCACACTCAATGTGCCCCTTTCAGAGAAGGCTGTTAGAGCTTTTCCCCTCCTGCATGAGTCCCTCTTTGTCTTTGAGGAGGGAAGGTGGTTCTATCTGCCTGTTGAGCAAGTTCAGTTCCAAATCTTGTGGGAAGAACGTTGCAGTATGAGATCAGAAAGTTTTATGGTTTCTATTTTCAGAATCTCTTCAAATTACAATAATATGTCCAAGAAGCATATGAGAAAAGACAATTTTGGGGGGCCTAAAACAGAGCTTCTAGCTTTTAAATCCACAATACAAGAAAAGGAATTACTTTGCTCTTTAAGAGTTTATTTTCCAATTCTGTAGTTCAGGAAACATTACATTTTTTGTGGGAGCAGAGAAAGAAATGCTTGTATATACAAATCTTTTCTTGTATATACAAGCATAAATGTTAGACTCATCCTGATTGAAAATCTTTTTGTAATCTACCACTTTTGTAAATATGATGAATTTTTATTTCCCCCAATTTTTAAAAGATACTTAGAAATTAATATATTTAATATGTATCATACATTACTCATTTTCATTCAATATGGTTTAGAAAAATACCTGAACAAGGATAGTTTTCTTTAGTTTCCATGTTTTATAATTCCCTATGAAGTTTGTGTTCACATTCTTGAGGGAAATCATAGCATTTTTACTTTGATTGACATAGCTGAAGAGTATTATAATCCAGATGAAGATATGATGTAACATAGTTTTACAAACCATAACTTATTTTTATTTGCATGATTTTATTATAAAATTAAGACATTATTGCTAATATTTACAATGAGACAGGTCTGGAAATTAAAGTTGGAAAATTCTATGTAAGATTTTTATGAAAATTCACCAGTAGGCAACATGGTAGATAACTACTTTTGGATATTTGGAATTGATACAATAATTAATAAATCAACTCATTTTATACATAATCTATTCTCTGAGCAGAGTGAGTTTTTTGAGGATTCTGAAAAAAATGTTTACATATGTGCATTTAATGAATTTAGGCAGAGGGAACTCAGGAACTAATGTATTTGGCTATGAGAGCAATTGCTAAGTAGATAGTCACTTCTTTTGTCAGTACAGTCTACTGAATTTTGCTTGGGTTGCAGTATTCTGTGGCATGAGAATAGAAGTTCATATTTTGAGCCTCAGCCAATTCTATGCTATTTTACTACTCAGATGTTAATAAGTTCATGCTTAAATAATGTCTTTCATGTATGAGGTAGATGAAACAAAATTATTTTCTGATTAAGGACTTGCCCTTGGGTTTCAGAATAATAAAAGTGGGCATATTACACAAGCTTTCCTATAAAAGAGGAAAACTTGTTTATACCTTAGCAAGAAAATACATTTTTTTTGCTTTTGGGGAAAAAAGGAAATTTAAAGAGTATCATCAGAATGCTGTTTTATTGCTTCTCAGCTTTTTTGCTGAAGATCAAATGTGGAATTCTATTTTATCAGACATGAAAACATTTTAAAAAACGCATTAATTTTCAAGCACTTCTCCAGAGTTGAGTCAGTAACAACTTCAAATCTCTAGAAAATATCTTAACATCTAAAATAAGATGGAAAAAATACTTCTGGATAACTAGTCATCATAGTGCTTGTCTGATAAAATACGTGACTCAAACTCATGAACAAAAAGCCCAGCTTTATTAGAAGAAGGTGGCCACATAAGTCAGAACCAAATATCTACATGTATCCATCCATATTTTAAGGCAATAAGATTGGCTATTTCTTCCCAGCTCTCAGCCAATTGCAAACCAGCCCTCAGAGGGTACTGGCAGTTTCAAGGCCAGTGCAATGATATGAGGAGCGTGAAGCCTGACCAAATGCTACCGAGAGAGGAGGGGAAGTTGTGTGAGGTAACCTGAGACCATGTAGTACAAGGACACAGAGCCTAACAAGCCCCAGTCACCCCAAAGAATAGCACTGAATTGTGTCGCAGCCAGTGGAATGTGCTTAATAGTAAAAAATCCTTTTTAAGAAAGGTTAATCTATTTATTTTAAAAATTCACTTTTTAAATACATTATTCAGATGACACCCACAGATTTCTTCCACTACTAAATACTGCTTTTTAAATTTAACCTTTTTAGCATATTGCTGACTCATTAGACAATATTTTTTGAGATTCTATTTCAAACCCTTCATGTTAGCAAAAATTAAAGTCTGAAAATACAGTGTTTTGGCAATAGAGTGCCATGCAAACCCAGACTAAAGTAGTATGGAAGAACAATAAGCTAGGAAACTTGGATATGTGTATATGTGACAATTATAATATCTCAGAGAGAATAATCACTCATGTATTAGGACATATGGAAAAAATGTTCTTAGCAGCATTGTATTTGCAAAAAGGTTAGACAAGTGGCCATCAAAAATAATGCTGATTGATAAATTTTAGTATATCCACTCAATTGTATACTTTAAAGCAATGAAAACAAATACTAGAGCTATATGTAAAAACATGTATATATCTTAAACAAATTACATCGAATAGAAAAATAAGCTTATAGAAGATTAACTGTAATCTGTTCTTATTTTCACAAAGTTGAATATAAGTAAAACTAAATAATATGGTGGGATTAGTGTTGTGCCAAAATACAGTTTAAACATACCCTGAGAGAAAAGACCTAATTTCACTACATAGGAAGTTTATTCAAAGTGAAATCTCAGGTGTGGTTTTCAGGTCATTTTTTTGTTTTTATACAACAATTTTTCACTCAAACATTTCTAGTGTTGAGAGTTACTTTTGTTCTACTGTTAGCTGATAGTTAAATTTTGGCTGTTTCACATGTTTAAGAAATATTTGTTTAGCTAATAAATTTATAAATGAATGGCATTTGAAAGTGTTAGATGATTTTAGAGGGAAGTGTAAATGCTTACAACAGTCTCTTAACCTACAGTAAATTCAGTTTCTTACAAATGTTAACTGACCTCCTAATATAATAGGCTCCTCATTTCATACTCATAGAATTGATATTGGAGTGCATGGACTGGTGGCATTGGTAGGTGGAAAAAGTTTAATTATTTTTGTTTTTAAGATAAGATATCTGATATTTAAATCTTTTATATTTTAATGTATAGATCAACAGTGGTGTCATCCTTTTACCATAGATCAGACAGGTATAGGGCTAATGTAGCTCCTAATTTGTAAGAAAAGAGTGAGTCTCTCATTGTATAGAGGGCAGCTTTCATTGTAGTTTCTGTCATCCAGCTACATGAACTTCTAGATGATACTAACAACTAAATTTATCTTCATGTTATACTTTACATATGATTATAATGTAAACAGTAGTGAATAATAAAACCCTAACAGGCATGGTGATTCATCTAGAATAGTCTCTTTCTTGGATATGTGATGAGGTAAAAAGTGATAAAATAATAGTACAATAAGATTCTTTAGTAGTCTGTGATAATGATGAAACTTGTGCAGAATGCTGACAGTATGAAGTCATCATGACCAATGAAAATTTAAAAAGCTAAACATCGAAACTATAGGAGAGAACTTTATAATTTATTTCAATTGGGACAGCTAAAATTCATTCAGCACAAAAGGTGTGCTTTAGAAAAATTCCATTAAACCTGATGAGAGTTGATGAGCGCATGCCCTGGCCACATGGCTCAGATGGCTGGGGCATGGTTCTGTGCACCGAAAGGTCACCGGTTGGATTCCAGGTCAGGGCACACCAGGAGGCAACTGATTGGTGATTTTCTCTTTCTATCTCTCTCCCTTCCTCTCTCTCTAAAAGTTAATGGAAATATGTCCTTGGGTAAGGATTGAAAATAATGTTTAGCATGCTATTTAGAAGGGTTTTTTTAGTAGTAAAAGTTAAAACATCAAATACCATTGGAGAAATACTGGTTTTTCCAGCTAAGTAAACATTTGTAAAAATTTATATTAAACACTATGGCACCTAACTAGTTGCATATCTTTGTCAGCATTTAGTGCTAGAAAACAAGTAACATTGCTGAAATTTAAAGAAACAAATGTACTAAGTAAATATGTTTAAAACAATATTTTAACAATATACACTTGACTTTTGAACAACACAGGGATTAGGGGTACTACCCCCATTCAGTCAAAAAACTATATGTAACTTTTGAATACCCAAAACTTGTCATTCTTAGGTATCTTCAGGGGATTGGTTTCTGCCCCACCCCCATCACTCCTACAGATCCAAATTCCATGGATGCTCAAGTCCCTTACATGAAATGCATAAAACAATGCATATAGTTGGCACTGTGCAAATTGAAACATACTGTTTTTCTATTGTTGTTCAATTACAGTTGTCCCCATTTTGCCCCCATTACTCTCCTGCACCCTACCCACCTCCACCTCCCACATTCATCCCTCCTCCCTCCCATTGTCTTTGTCCATGGGTCCTTTGTACATGTCACTTGATGACCTTTCCCCTTTTTTCCCCTTGTTATCTTCCTCTCCCATCCCCTCTGGTCAATGTCAGTTTGTTCTTTATTTCTATGTCTATGGTTATACTTTGCCTGCTTATTTCTTTTGTGCAATATTTTCTTATTTTCTTTCTCCACTTACAGGTGAGATCATATGGTATTTGTCTGTCACTGCCTAGCTTATTTCACTTAGCATAATGCTCTCCATTTCCTTCCATAGGCAAAGTGTAGGAGTTCTTTCTTTCTGCTGTGTAGTATTCCATTGTGTAAATTTATCAGTTTTTTTGATCCATTCATTTACTGATGGGCACTTAGGCTGTTTCTAGCACTTGGCTATTGTAAATTGTGCTGCTATGAACACTGAGGTGTTCACATAGGTTGTTTTGAATTGGTGTTTCAGGGTTCTTACAGTATAGTCCCAGCAGTGGAATTGCTGGGTCAAAAGGTAGTTCCATCTTTTGTTTTCTGAGGAAATCCCATACTGTTTTCCACAGTGGCTGCACCAGTCTGCATTCTCACCAACAGTGTACTAGGGTTCCCTTTTCTCCAAAACCTCATCAGCACTTGCTGTTTGTTGATTTGGTTATGATGACCATTCTGACCAGTATGAAGTGGTATCACATTGTGGTTTTAATATGCATCTCCCTGATGACTAGTGATGCTAAGCATCCTTTCATATGTCTCTGGGCCCTATGTATGTCCTCCCTGGGGAAGTGTCTGTTCAGGTCCTTTGCCCTTTTTAATTGTTTTTTTTTTTTTCCTCTGGTGTGGAGTTATGTGAGTCCTTTGTATATTTTGGAGATCAAACCCTTGTTTGAGGTACCATTGGCAAATATATCTTCCCATACAGTTGGTTCCCTTTTCATTTTGATGATGTTTTCTTCAGCCATGTAGAAGCTTTTTAATTTGATGAAACATACTGTTTTTAATGCAGTGTTGGTTGAATCTATAGATGCAAAACCAAGGATATGGAGGGCCAACTATGTATTTATTGAAAAAAAAAACTGTTAAGTGGACCCATGCAATTAAACCCATGTTGTTCAAGAGTCAACTATACTCAGTTGGCTGAAAAATATTGATAGAGTTTCAAAACCAGTTTCAAATTGCGTGACACAGACTGTTTTAATAATGAAACTTATGACAAATCATTTTTTTATAAGATGCTAAAATACCAGAGAAGATAGGCCATAAAAGTTTTCTTTCACAACAAAATATTTTAAGGTAAATTTTTGCAAGAAGTCTAAGGTGTTTCCAGTTGTAACTATACCCTGCATCACTTCAGAAACAAACATAGGTTTCCCCTGCTTTCTGAAAGTAGAGCATTTCATGACATCTTTCGGAAGCTGAAAGAACATAAAGTTAAGGAGCAATTACTGTAGGACATACCTTGCTAGCGGATGCACAGAATAAACCAGGATAAAGCCCAGACACTCACGGACACAGTTCAAAGCTATGGTGGCTTGATGCTGAGTGCGGTTCCCAGGGAAGGAGCTTGGCACTGCCACTCCTGGTCTGGGTGCCAATGGCTCACTGCAAAACAAACATTGACTGCTGTTTTTACTTTTTGCCATTTTCCATAAAAGTGAAAATTACCTTCAGATTCCTTTCAGTTAGTGAGAACAGATACCAATATAGCTCTATGGTAAACATGAAGTGGTGTGGAGTGAACTCTTGGAAAGCAAAGCTGGCCTGTACATAAATGCCCAAAGTATCATCAATCTGGTTATGTTTATAAAAACAAGAATTTTAATAGTAAAATCTTTAAAACACTGTATAATGACATGGGGAATGATTTTTGAAACTTTTTTTTATCTTAAAAAGGTTACTTGAATATTATCATGAAGAAAATAAAAATAATTGGCAGATTTTAAGATAAGTTGATCATTTTTTTTCACCAAGCCAAGTGTTCTAAATGAGCTGACATAGTCTGTGATGATGTAATTTGTTGGTATTGTGCTTGCTCTCTAGTAGGTAGTTCTAAATTCAAGAGCAAAATTATCTGTCCCTTCAAAATAACAGCTTTTTAATAGAACTTGCATAGGAAATACATTTATGTGGTTTAACATGTAAAAATAGAGATGCACAATAAAGTAAGTAGTCGACTTTCCCTTCTTATCCTTCATCTAGCCAGTCTCTTATGTATTCTCCCAGGTTTTCTTCATAATTACATGAGAAAATAAGAATATATATTTTTATTTCCCTATCTCTTTTTATCACAAAAGTAACCTATTATACACATTGCTCAAAACTTTAATTTCTTTCAAATAACACTAGTCTTGGGGATCTTTCTATGTCAATACATAGAATACATAGTCTTAAAAAATGGCTGCTAAATATGCCTTTATATGGATTTGCCATAATTTACAATTCTCTATTGGTGATTATTTGGGGTAGGCCTTGTCAGTGTTCACCACTAACCATTTCCCACTTGAGAGATCACACTTTTGTGTCCTTGTGAAGAAAGGTCTGGCCCTGTACCTTGTTCTGACCAATTAAATAGGAGGAACAATGACATCAAATGACTTGTGGGAAAAACTTCAAAAGACAGTGAATGCTTTGCCATGTTCTCCCTTCCTCCTCCCTTTCTTTTTCCTTCTTAACCACACAATAAAACCATTACAATTCCAGATGTTTCTTTCTTTCTCAACCTGGGATCTAGCAGGAGTACAGTAATTAGGGCCCATGCTAATCATCTTGTGGAATTGAGATACACTGTTATTGCTAAAATCCATAAAGAATAAATTTTTCATTCATTGTTATAGCATTGCCTAGACAATCATGATTGATCTGAAATATAGTTCCAGAATTTGTGTGTCACCATATATAGAATTTATGTGTCATTGGAATCCTGGTTAGGAATTGAGTAGCAAGAAAACTATTATAAAAGTGGGAAGGATAGAGAAATAGTGATACAACTATCTGTTTCCTGCAGTAACCTGGAAAGTCAATAATGACTTTTATAGTTTGGTAAATAGGTTGGAAAATAAAATACTAGTAATGGGTTTTCTCCTGTTGCCTCTACTAGAAAAGGAATTACAGGAAGAGATAAGCTCAGGGCAGAAATTGCCTGTTTGAAAGGAGAAACTAAAAGAGATACAGTTGTCAAAGTTAGAACTTGAGATTTCCAAGAGAAAATTGACTTGATTTCTAATAGTAAAAGGTGAAATTAAGAGAAAAAGTCTTTGGAATCAGCCTTGTAACAAAGATTATATAAAGGTATAGGACCATGTAACAGTTGCTAAAATATATAAACAAATTAAGTGACAGGCAATGCATTCTTTTCATTGGAAAATGGTTTAGTGGGAAAAAAAGATTGAGCCTTTCTTAAAAAAAACTGGCACCTCAAGGCATCTTCAAATAGGTATGTCTTTAGAAAAGTTGTGAGTATGGCCATTTTACTGATGCTGATTGAAATCAAATAAATAAGAGGCCAATACATTGTTTGAGAGATTCTACTAACAAGGAAAACGCTAACCTGAACTGAAGAGACTATTGTTCTTCCAATTCTCTGTGAGCAGCAAATGGGCTGAGAAAGTTATTTGCTAATAGGCTACAACTGAAAGTCTTCATTTGTAGCTTAGGAAGATAATGGCAAAAGAATTAACTCCCAGAGTTTAGATTCAAGGACCATGAAGAACAATGGACTGGGAACACCCTTAGGAAAACAAATCAGTGCCCTATCAAGAATTATTCCCCACTGCAAGCATAGAAGCTCATTTCTGCATATGTGTAGCATGAATTGGCACTACTAAATATGAGTAATTAGTGTATGTTTCTCCAACTGAATGGAAGTGTTCATAGCACGCATGATGCTGGTCTGGCAGAGGGTCTCTGGATGTTATAAACTCTTGGAATGACAGGGACCTAGGACTTTGAGTTCAAAGCAGTTAATGGGCAGGATGTTTGGGGAGTTTCCCCTGGGAAGAGGTGGGGGTATAAATGAGGGGGAGAACTGAAGGTTTGCTGATCTGAAGGGCAGACTATAGTAGATATAATTACAGTTTACCAATAGTCAATACCCTACCATGGAATGGAATTCCTTCTCTCATTAGGGCCAAAGAAATATCGATAGATTGGATGTAGTCAAAATCTTTAAAGTATGGGGAAATACTTTGGCATTCTCTTTTTTTTTTCTATTCTGTCTCTGTAGCCTTCAATATTCCAGGCAGTTCTTGTCCCATAAGTTTGATTCTAACAAGAATAATTCTTCAAGCAATATCCATACAAAGACACTCATGGAGCACGTAGGATGAGTAATACTTAGCTGTTTTAAATCATTAAGATTTTGGTGTTGTTCATGATTTCTGCATAACCTCACCTGTCCTGATCCATGAGTTATCTCCAAACTTTTGCTGAAATAAATATGCTGCAACGACTGACTCATACTTTGGAAATGTGCAAGTGGACTTAGTGTTTAAATTCTTAGAAGTAGAATTGTTAGGTCAAAGGATATAAACTTAGTAATTTTGATCAATATAGACACACTGCCCTACATAACAGTACTATCATTCTACTTTTATTTACTGTCAGTTTATGATAAGCTTTATTCAGACTTGTCAAGGAAATGTATAATTAAAGTTTTGGTATACTCAATCTGGAAAGCTAACATTTTATGGTTAAAGCTAACATTCTGAAGGGTGGGAGGTGGGGAGAAAATGGAGACAGCTATACTTGAACAATAATTAAAAAAATTTTTAAGAATGAGCAAAGAAGTAAATGTGAAAGAAATTCGTCCTTAGGAGAAAGCATTTTGTAAAATTTAAAATATTTCCTTTGTTATGTGATTTTGAAGCCAAAATTTCTACCATAGATTAAAATCTTTCATATGAAAAATTTCAGTGGGTTTTAATTCTAATTTAAAAAATAAGTATGTAACATCTGATTGCCTGAAAAAAACTATTTATATAAGTAAATGCACATATTAACTAAGCACATTAAGGTAATAAAGGAGAAATGTATAATCATATTGTTAGATATATAAATAGTATTTGACAAGGCTCAGTATTCATTAGTAAAAAAATAACTCTTAATGTACTAGGAATATAAGAAAATTTTCCTAATCTGATAAGTGGTATCCACAAAAAATATTTGGGAGATATTACACTTAATATTACAAACTTCCCACTGATGATTGGGAATGGGGCTGTCAGCTCTTGACACATCCATTAAATTCTATATTGAAGTTCTTAGTCTTATAAGGCATGAAAAAGACAAATTATATAAGAATTAAAAAATTACTGCTCTGACATTGTTAATAGATGTCATAATTGAAAATCCAAAAAAAATGAACAAATGATCTTAGAATTAATAAGTGAATTTAGCAAGGTCACTGGGTAAAAGATCACTATATAAAAATCAATTGTATATCTATATTTCAGCAATAAGCAATTAGAAATGACATCTTTAAAAGTTATCAACTAAGTAGGGAAATGTTACCATCTTACAGTAGATTACACTGGCAAACTTCTAGGAATAAATCTAATAACATATATCCAATATACATACCTCGGAGTTTTTCCACAGCAGCAGATAACACTATCTGGGTGAGAACCACCACCTGTGTGAGAACCACTGCTCTATAGAAGAGAAATGGCGTAGTGTCAACAAGAATTATTGAAGTTAGCCTGAATAGAGGGACTTGTGATGTTTGATTGAAAGATTTGAGACTATAAGGATGTCAGTCCTACATAAATTGATAAATAGCTTTAATGTAATACCAATAAAATGTCTACTTGTTTTCCTTTTTTTAAATTAAAAATTTGGTCTTAAAATTTATACAAAATGCAAAAGAGGGTCATTACAGGTATCACAAGATGAATTTGGTTTGAGCTTTTACTCTTGCATTCACTTGGAAGTATTTTCCTTCCTCTCATGAA
Organism: Tonatia bakeri; assembly: GCA_004024845.1. Taxonomy (NCBI): domain Eukaryota; kingdom Metazoa; phylum Chordata; class Mammalia; order Chiroptera; family Phyllostomidae; genus Tonatia; species Tonatia bakeri. The sequence goes on from PVIA01004155.1 coordinate 137,317, forward strand.
ATGAAGGGAAACTCAATTTTCTTTGGCACCATAGTTGTCAAAATGCTTCCCTTCCCCCCTTGTCTGTTGACAGCCTCTCAGTTCCTTCATTGGAGTGGCGAAAAACCACTTTTTCCCCCAGTCTAGATGCCTTTTACTTGCTTTATTACTTAGTCTAGGAGCATGAGTGGCTGAAATAATGCTGTTTTAAAGCTTACTCATATCATTATAATCTATATTCTTTAATTAAAGATCTACTTGATCCTATGGGCAGAAGAACCAGCTGATAGTTTTACCTTTTGACCACATCAGCTTTAATCAAACTAACACATTCTAGTAAGACTAGTTAATGTCTTCACTTCCAAGAATTCAAATGCCAATGAACAAAATTCACCAAAAGGCTGGTCTTAAAACTCGTGTTCATATGACTTCTGTTCTCAGGAGTGCCTTTTCCAATAATTTTTTTCTCTCTTAAACTCCGAATCTCAAAATAAATTTTTGGGAAGTTTTCTCAGCCTTCTCATTCTGAGTTAGGTGCTTCTCTGTATAATCTTGGGGCCCTTGCTTATTTCATTTTCATGGAACATTGTACTATAAACACTGAGTTATAGGAATTTTAAACTCAATAAATCTGTATTCAATTGGGCTAAGCTCCTAAACCAATAGAGGTTTATTTATTGATCATTTAAGTTAGTCCAAGGTTCTCAGATATCTCTTCAATAAACTGAGACACTGCCTACTCTTCCTAGGGCAGTATAATGAGAAATACGCACATGATGATATTTTGGCCAGGTCTGGAAGTGGTACACCATTCTTTGTATATTGCTTTTGATAGAGGTCAGTTATGTGGTTTGTTTAATTGTGAAGGACTCTGGGAAATGTAGACTATGTGACTAGCTTTGTGGCCCATCTGGTTCTAGCATAATGTTCAAACAAAATTCATTGTCTTTCCTGAAACTTCTTTTCTGTTGTCTCATGTATTATATCTTCCTTCATTTATTCTCTAAAGCTATAAAACAGAGTCCTTTTTTTTTTTTTTACTCTGATTGACTATGGAGTCTCAGAAAGACCAACCAGTCCTTTGTTAGCACTATTTCAAAATATGGAAATGTAACCTCTCCTCACTACCCTGCACTCTTTTGAAATCACTACATTGGTACAGAAAAACAATACCTCTTATGTAATCTATTTTGAAAGTCAAATAACTTGTTTTACCACCTTGTTTTAGCACTTGTTTTAGTGCTTCTTGATTAAATATACTTTCTAGAATCTTAGCAATGAGTTTTCAAAATACATAAATCTTATACTGATATTTTCATGATTCTCCATTATATACATTAAATTTATATTTCCCATTTCCTAGAGATTCAAATCAAATCCCAATATGGTGTTCAATATCTTCCATAATTAGAATCTGCTGTCTCCAACATTTTATCCTTTTTCTTCCTCTGCCTTTTCCTTTCACCTTTTCTGCCTTCTCCATCCATATAACCATCCTGAGAGAGAGAGAGAGAGAGAGAGAGAGAGAGAAACATTGATCGATTGCCTCCCAAACACAGCCCCAACCAGACATCTAACCATAATCTAGGTATGTGCCCTGACCATGATCCAACCCACATCCCTTTTGGTGCATGGGACAATGCTCCAACCAAATGAGTCACCCAGCCAGGGTGGTAGACTAAGGTTCTTTTTTCTTTAAGTTATTTTATTGATTATACTATTACAGTTGTCCTAGTTTTTTTTCTCCCCTTTATCACCCCCTGCCCTGCACCTTTCACCCTCTAGTATTCCCTCTACCCCTTAGTTCATGTCCATGGGTTGTACATGTAAGTTCTTTGGCTTCCCACTTCCTATACTATTCTTAACATCCCCCTGTCTATTTTGTGTCTGCAAATTATGCTTCTTATTCCCTGTACCTTTTCTACCCTCCCCCCACACTGATAACCCTCCATGTGATTTCCATTTCTGTGATTCTGTTCCTGTTCTAGTTGTTTGCTTAGTTTTCGTTTTTGCTTTTTAGTTTCACTTGTTGATAGTTGTGAGTTTGTTGTCATTTTACTGCTTCTAGTTTTTGATCTTGTATTTCTTAGATAAGTACATATAACATTTCATATAATAAGGGCTTGGTGATGATGAATTCCTTTAACTTGACCTTATCTGGGAAGCACTTTATCTTCTCTTCCACTCTAAATGGTAGCTTTGCTGGATAGAGTAATCTTGGATGTAGGTCCTTGCCTTTCATGACTTGGAATACTTCTTTCCAGCCCCTTCTTTCCTGCAAAATTTCTTTTGAGAAATCAATTGATAGCTTATGGGAACTTCTTTGTAGGTAACTCTCTCCTTTCCTCTTGCTGCTTTTAAGACTCTCTCCTTATCTTTAATCTTGGGTAATGTAGTTGTGATGTGTCTTGGTGTGTGCTTCCTTGGGTCCAACTTCTTTGGGACTTTCTGAGCCTCCTGGACTTCCTGGAAATCTATGTCCTTTGTCAGATTGGGGAAGTTCTCCTTCATTATTTGTTCACATAAGTTTTCAATTTCTTGCTCTTCCTCTTCTCCTTCTGGCACCCCTATGATTCAGATGTTGGAGTGTTTAAAGTTGTCCTGGAAGTTCCTAAGCCTCTTCTAATTTTTTGGAATTCTTGTTTTTTCATTCTGTTCTAGTTGGATGTTTATTTCTTCTTTTCATTCCAAATCATTGATTTGAGTCCCAGTTTCCTTTCCTTCACTATTGGTTTCCTGAATATTTTCCTTTGTATAGCCTTTATTTCTTTCTTGATTTTGTGACAGAACACAATAATTTCTGTGAGCATCATGATTACCAGTGTTTTGAACTCCGCATATGATAGGTTGTATATCTCCTTGTCACTTAGAAATAGTGCAGGAATTAAAAGAATAGTTTTTTAAGCAAATGTAAAAATACAGAAGTGAAAAGGGAAAATTTAATACATGTTAACTACCAAAGTGAATCTGTTATAGTAGCATTAATCAACTATTATAAATCAGCATTGCTTATATATTGCTGAAAAACCATATGACAAGACAAGTGGGCTTTACTAAGAATATGTAATGAGCATTTTAAAAATCCATGTATATATACTTTAGGATATGAGTGATTGGCATACCAAGAATATTTTTTATGATTATGAAGGAGCAAGAAGAACTTTCTGGAAAATATATGGATGGCTACAAATTTGCTTAAAGGCTATACATGAAAGACAGGTAAGAACATTTATCAGTCTCTGACAAATAAATTATTGGTCAGAGTACTTTTGTAGATGCTAAAATAAGAGGTCAGAGAACCTTAATTGAATAGAGAGTGCCAATTTTGTTTTTCTCCATACTCTTAGCCTCTATCTAATGAATCCTCACCTTAATCAAGGAGTTTTAAAAATAATGATAGCTACTATAACTAGTTAACAAATATATAATACAAAAGACATAAAAATATAAAAGAGGGGGAAGTAAAGAAATGAAACTTTTGCAGACAATCCAAATTAAATTATCTGCTTAAAATGGACTGTTTTATCCACGATATATTATTTAAGCCTTATGGTAATTATAAGGCAAAAAAAAAAAGATAAAGGTGAACAAACAGAGCATACCACCATAAAAAGATCATTGATTTACAATGATATGCAGAAACACAGAAAATAAGCAATGGAAATAGGAAAAACCTTAAACAGGTATCAATAAGATGGCATTAATAAGTCCTTAGCTACCCATAATTACTTTCAATGTAGTGGATTTAATTATTCTGTCAGGAGGTATAGAATGGCTAGGTGGATGAAAAACAAAACCCAAATATGGACTGCATGCAAGAGACTCACTACAGTTTTAAGACATACATAGGCTCATAGTGAAGGATGGAAAAAGATATTCGATACAATGGGAAACCAAAACAAATAAGGATAGGTATAGCTATATCAGACAAATAGACTCCACACCAAAAATGGTAACAAGAAATTAAAAAAATATTATGTAATGTAAATAGGTCAATCATCAGGAAGATATCATAACTGTAAATATATAAGTACCAGATATCAGATCATCTAAAATTTTAAAGCAAATTCTCACAGATATGAAGGGAGAAATAGACAATACAGAAATAATAGGGAACTTCAATAACCACTTTTAGCAATGGATAGATCATTCAGGCATAAAATCAACAAGGAAATGTTGGATTGAACCATATGTTAGACCAAATGGACCTATCAAAATTATAGAACATTCCATTCAACAGTAGTGGTATACATAGTCTTCTCAATTGCACATGAAAAATTCTCTAGGAAAGACCATATGATAACACATAAAACACATCTTAACATATTTGAGAATATTGAAATTATACCAAGTATCTCTTCTGATTACAACAGTATGAAACTAGAAACCATAACAAAAAAGGAAGACTGGAAAATCTACAAATATGTGGAAATTAGAAAACATACTCCTGATCAATCAATGGGTCAAAAAAGAAATCAGAAGGAAATGTAAGAAAATATCTTGAGACAAACAGAAATGGACACACAACATATAATAACCTGTGGGATGCTACAAAAGCAATTCTAAGAGGGAAATTTATAGTGCTAAATTCACATTAAAAATAGAAATATCTCAAATCAATTTATTTCTCAAGCTTCTAGAAAAGAACTAAGCTCAAGTTATTGAGTTAGAAAGATCAGAGCAGAAATAAAGACAAGGGAAACAATTTTAAAAAGTCAAGTTAAGAGCTTTTTTTTTAAAGAAACAAATACCGTAACCATTTAGCTAGACTAGAAAAAAAAGAGAAGACTTCAAAATCAGAAATAAATTGAAGACGTTACCAGTGATACCACAGAAACACAAATGATCATAAGAAACTACTAAGAATAATTACATGCCAACAAATTAAATAATTTAGAAGAAATACTATTAATAGATATGTGCAACCTACCAAGAATAAATCATGAAGAAACAGAAATTGTGAGTAGATTAATAGTGAGTAAGGAGATAGACTTAGCAATCAAATACCTGCTGAAATAGAAACCCCTGCACCCGATGGCTTCATTGGCAATTAATGTCCATCATTCTAAGTATCACCATTACCAAAGCCAGAAAAGGACAGTACAAAAAACTATGGGCCAATATCCTTGATGAACATAGATGCAATAATTCTCAATCCCTGGAATGCAGGATGATTCAACATATGAAAGTCAATAAATGTAATATACCACACTAATAGAATGAAAGATAAAAATCAAACAATCATCTCAATAGATTCAGAGAAAGCATTTGAAACAATATATTACTTAAGGCTAAAAACTTTTTAAGAAAAACTTTATTTTTTATTTTTACCATTTAGTTCCCTTATACCCTTCTACCCCCACAATCACCAACAAACTGGGTTTAAAGGGAATGTTGCTCAAAATTATAAATGCCATATAAGACAAAGCAATGGCTAAAACTGTACTCAATGGTATTCCTAGATAAAATAATATTCTTAAAATAATATTCTTAGAATGACCTATTAATATAATTATTATTTTTTTAAAAAGATTTTTATTTGTTCCTAAAGAGAGGGGAAGAGAAGAAGAAAGAGAGGGAGAGAAACATCGATTAGTTGCTTCTCCTACCAGGGACTGTACCTGCAACCCAGGTATGTGCCCTGACCAGGAATTGAACCAGTGGCCTTTTGCTTTGCTGAAGGGCACCCAACCAACTGAGCTACTCTGGTAAGGGCTATTTATTATATTAATCATATTAATGTAATAAAAAGATTCTATATATCCAAATGCTTTATTTCCTTATAATCTGTTTTATAAACTGTTGAATTACTAAAAGGATTTTTAAATTTTAAAAATTAACAAATTACTTCAGTTTTCTGTCAGCACTGTAGCACAGAAACTTTCCAGTTATTAAAAATTCAGTTTGATTTCTCATAAGAGCATTGTGTTAATATTTTGACTGTATCAACAGGACTGAAAAATGTAGATTGTGCATATTTTATTTATGACATTCCTCTAATTCATTTATTTTTCCATTAAATTATTTATTTTCTCTAGGCTTCTATGTTTCCAAAGAAATATGTTCTTTTTACTGTTCAATCATTTATAAATTTTTCATATCTCATGATTCAGAATGTCAGAGTTCATTTTATCTCACAACTGTATATTTTTAACTCTTATCTAAATAACTAATTAACAGTAAACTCTAATTAGATTAAAATTGGCAGCTATAATCAAGTATGTTTCAGATGTGCAATAAGTATAAATCATTTTAATATTGAGACTGCAGATTGAGCTTTCAATGAGTTTATCATGAATATAAAAATATTTGCCCTGACTTTGGTTTAAAAAAAATTAGACTATGTCCATGCCTTTCAATTTCTTAAAGGGTAGAAGATGATTTTCTGAAAGAATGTATTATGTCAGGGGACTTGTGTACCATTTCTCTAAAGAATCTAGACACTGACCCACTCAGAGAGACAAAGGTTCATTTAGCTATACTCTACAACCCCTTCTATTCAGTCGGACCTGTTTTTACAAAAAGTATCTTAGCAAAATATACTAGCAAATCACATTTTGTCACATTTGTTATTTCCTTAACATCTTTGAAATGATTGGTGGTTTCAAGTTTATTCATTTGTTAGTGTACCTGTGTGAAGTTAGGTATTCATCCTTTCTCTTCCTCGGAGCAAGCACTTGGGTAATAGTGTATCACAGGAAAGCCAGTCTTTTAGGGAAGTTAATCATGCTCCTCTAAGTAAAAGAAATTCATCCATGAGGTTGCAACTTGGTGAAATATACAGGAACATATGGAAATAGAGGTGTTTGGCTCTGCATGACTGAATCATGCTTATGTCATTAGTAGTCCAATGAATCATTAGTAGTTCAATGAAACTTTTGTACCATAATAGAAATGTAGGTCTAAAGCTTCTATAAGATGCTATATAAGGTGGTTCTACTTTTTATTCACAGGGACCATCTTCATTGAAAATGTAATATTGGAGGAAATTGTGTGGGGGAAATCTCATAGAAAAATAATTGTATGTTATACATGTAACATATGCAAAACTTTCATAAAACAGCAATGAATTTGTATACATTCAAGTCATGATTCTCTTTATTTTGCTGCAGGGTAATATTACTGTATTTTTGTCAAGACACAAAAGAAATTGGTTGTGGAAAAAAGGACAGTGTACAAGAACCCAGCTTCCACACAGATCAGTGACTGGACAGCTACCCACAAAAACAGCAGCTTAGGAAGGCCTCTAGAGCCCGCTTAGGATATTTTAGCAACACTGTAGAACAAAAAAAACAAAACAAAGCAGAATAATTACACAAGACAGGAGGAAATAACTTCATTTTTGCCCAGAAGAAACATCCCATCTGGTAAGAGTTCCTCTCACACGGAAAGGAAGAGTGCAGCACTGTGCAAAGGTCCTGCTTCGGTTGAACCTGAACTAGCAGAGAGGAGCAAGGAAGAAAAGCCCAACTATAATTAGAAGACATGCAGGCAGCATGCTTGTGGTTCACAGAGACCTGCTCTGCAGATAAACACGGCAGCTTCCACCACTGACAAGTCACCAGACAGCATACTGCTGAAGATCTCTCTCGGATCTTGACAGTTGTCACCCCACAGGTATTTAGATTTGTTAATGTCAGCCAGCTCAGCCTCTCTCTGTGTACCTGCTGTACCTGCAGGCCCTAGTAAGGTCCCCATTACCGGCCTCGATGACAATGTGCACATGTAGGGGTAGAGAGTGCACAGGAGAGCATACTAATGTCAGGGCTCAACCACTGTTCATAAGTCCAGAATGGGTTCTCCCATCTGTCATTGGCTGGCAGCACCATGTAACCTTAAAACTAGCCCCTTCCTCTATGCACTTGCATCCCTGCAGCCTGGCCTACTCTGCACTGTGTGCAGGCAGGGGTGGAATGCACAGCCATAAGAGACTGCACTGATGGCCAAGGCCTCCACAGCTGCCACCTCTGTGTCTGGCCCCACCCTTGCTACTGGCCCTGGCATCACTATGAATGCTCTGACACTTCATGAGCACCTGCAGGTGGACCCCACAACCAATAATGTGACAACCACTGGCTCCAGCCACTACTACTACCTGTCCTGGTCTCTATTTACTGAACTGGAGGGGTCACTTAGGATGCCAACAGCCATTGTAGCCACTGTCAACTCCCTGCAGTGCTCACCAAGGACAACACAGTTGATACTGTGGACCTCAGGGGCAGCCTGAGTCAAAAGAGATATCACGCTTTCTCTGGAGTGGGTGCCACCCCTGCATTCAGCACCCTGCACTAGACCCAGGGTCATCTTACAATGTGATGTGCACCATCTAGGTGAAAGGCTTCCCTTAATGAAATCAGTCCATAAAATATAGAAAAGGTGACTGCTTCTTTAAATGGGTGTCTATTCACCACTACAGGAATCTCAAAGAAATGGGGGGAAATATCTACCTCAATGGAATACAGTACATCTCTGGTAACTGACCCCAAAGTAATGGACTCAAAGAATTGAACATAATTGTTTTATAGATGCTCACAGAGCTAGAAGAGAACAAAATGAATAATTTAATGACATCAGGGAAATAATATAAGTTCAGCAAAGAGATAGAAAACAAGAAAGGACCTCCGGCCAAGATGGAGGCATAGGTGGATGCACCGTACCTCCATGCACAGCCAAGATAGGAACAACAACAATTTAGAAACAGAATAACATCCAGAACTGACAGAAAATTGATTTAAATGGAAGTCGGACAACCAAGAAGTTGAAATAGACCTGTTCATCCAGACCGGTAGGAGGGGCGGAGTCGGGCAACTGGGCGAGGGTCGCAGTGCGGAGAGCAGAGTTGGGACTGGGCACATAAGGCATCTGAGGGTGTGTAAGGCATCTGGGGAGTGCATGACCGCAGCGGGTGGACCATGAGTGCACTTGTGGCAGCTGGCACACCCTGGCATAGGGGTGGCACCCGGCAGATGCAGTGAGGTGGCCATTGTAAAGCAAGGCAGTGCACACAACTCAGGATTCTCGGGACACTGGTCGTGGATGCCTGTGGAAATTGAGGCACAGGGAGAGACACCCAGCCTCACAGGAGAGGTCCTTGGAGGGTCCCACAGCATACACAAGCCCACCCACATGGGAATTGGCACCAGAGGGGCCCAGTTTGCTTGGGGGAAGCAGCAGAAGGGACTGAGGTCCCACGGAGAACAGAGCAACAGCCATTGTTCTCTCTCAACCCCGCCCCCACATACAACGTCACAACCCAGTGACTGGGGTGCCCTGCCCTGGTAAACACCTAAGGCTCCGCCCCCTGTGGTAACAGGCTTCGTGAGACCAAAAAAAAAAAAAAAAAAAAAAGAGGGAAGGAGAGAGAGAGAGAGATGGTTCAAACACAAGAACAAATCAAAGCCCCAGAACTCATCCTTTTAAGCAACCGAAAAATAGCCA